>PNEQ01103204.1:0-40485 GCA_003012365.1 Medauroidea extradentata | reverse complement strand
TTGTTAATGAGCGTCTTATTAGCCAGTCAAAACATATCAAGGACCCGATCAAACGAAACAAGTTCCCTCTTTTCAGTCGTCCACCTGCACGAGCCAAATCACAAGGTAAATACCAGTTGGCTTCTGTAAAGAATGATTGTGCACTTTTCTCCAGCTTGTATATATCCTGCCAAACTCGAGAAGGTGACATTGATGAATTTTTTGCTCATGAAAATCAAGCATACACTCCATCACTTTCGAACATGGGCAAGTTGAGGCTTGGAACTAAATCGGACATTGTGAACTGCCTAGAAAGTCTGGTTCCTATTGCATCAGATATCCAGCCAGGTAATTCACTAATACCTGCTGTTGAAGCTGTTATTATCGATGGAGCTGTAATAGTGAACATGTTGAAGCCCGGCACTGCACTCACATTCTCAGACTATGCTTCTCAGATATTCCTGCCCTACATCGAAAGACAACTCCAGCAAGTGCAAAGGTTAGATGTTGTATGGGATGAGTATTTTGATAATAGCTTGAAGACATTTACACGCAGTATGCGAGGAAAGGGATGCCGCAGGCGGGTGGAGGCTTGCAATGTTATTCCTAAAAACTGGCAAGAGTTTCTTAGGAATGACGAAAACAAATCAGAGTTGTTTTCATTCTTAAGCCTGAAAATCGCAAACCTTGAAACTCTAAGTCAGGTCATTACCACGCACCACAAGGATGTACTGTGTATTCAGTCACGGGATACCACTGGACTTGCTCCATGTACTCATGAGGAAGCAGACACTAGAATTTTCCTCCATGTTTTAGATGCTGTCAACCATGGCTTTAAGAGTGTAATGATTCGCACAGTTGACACATATGTGCTTGTGCTAGCTGTATCAGCTGTTCAGAAACTCAGCATTGATGAACTGTGGGTTGCTTTTTCCTCAGGCAAAAGTTTAAGATATCTACCAGCCCATGAGATTTCACATTCCCTTGGCCCACAGAAATGTACAGCATTGCCATTCCTTCATGCATTTAGTGGGTGCGATACAGTTTCCGCCTTTGCTGGCCGTGGAAAAAAGACTGTGTGGGATGTTTGGAATTCATTTGACAATGTGACACCAATATTCAGTTACTTAGCATCTACTCCCAGCTCTGTTGAAGGTCAACTTGAGTTAATAGAGCGCTACATAGTTTTGCTTTACGATCGTGCATCGAGCGAGGAAAAAGTGAATCGTGCCAGAAAACAGCTATTCTCAAAGAAAGGAAGAACAATGGAAGGGCTTCCACCAACGCAGGCTGCACTTCTAGAACACACAAAGAGGGCTGCCTTCCAGGCAGATCATGTCTGGGCACAGATGTTCGTACCTGTTCCAAGCCTACCGTGTCCTAGTGAATGGGGCTGGTTGCAAACTGCCGAAGGAGGTTGGGAAGTTAAATGGACATCACTTCCTGAAGCTTCTCTTGCCTGTCGTGAGCTGCTAAGATGTGGTTGCAAGAAGAGCTGCAAAGGCCAGTGCAAATGTGTGAAAGCTGCTCTTATGTGTACTGGTCTCTGTCAATGTGAAGGTTTATGTGATCGTGAATAACAATGTTGATGTGTGCTTGTGTTGGTAAGGACTGTCTAGAATAATATGCACTAAACATTTAATAATAAACCGTCTGTATTATGTATATCAATGTGCTACTAACTAGCAAACATTGTAACTCCATTTTGCGTCAAAAAAATATTTTGTTGCACCAGGTGCTAACAACTTATGTCTCACATGCCCTCTCAAAATTGTAATTCAAAGAACAATCTCTATAGGCTGCAGATAGAATTTCTACAATATTGTCGACTTGAGATGAACTAAAATAGTAAAGTTGAGCACGTGTTTGTCACTACCAAAATTGGTCTTCAAGGAATTAAAACAGCTGTTTAGTTGAGCAACGATATGCAGATTTAAAGTATGTTTTCTATTTACAGATATTATAGAACTTTCAAAATTACTTATAAGATATAGTTAGCCTATTTAGATACCAAAATCAGTACGAATAATGAATTATAGACAAATATATCAATCAATGTTCATTCATGCTCGCCATTTTTTAAAATGGCTGCCATTGACACCAGGAGGTAAATTTGGCATGGCCCTATAGCTAAAAACTATATTTGGTACATGTTCTTGCTATGTTATAAATTTCATGCTTTTATCATTAACTGAGCAATTCCTTAAAAAATCTGCGCTAAGCTTACTGACTAAGCACTGAGTGGTCTGATTGGTGGAGTTAGTGGTATTGCCAGATCAGTGAATTCATCTAAAAATCAAGGCAAGCAGTTAGAAGAACTTCAACGTCACAACAAGCAAATTTAAGCTATTGCACTAGGGTCAAAAAACCGGAAAGGACTTTACCTAAGAACTTATTCTGTCGGCGGAGGAAGTCGAAAAAGGAAACCAGAAAGAGAAGGATGCAATATTAAATATGCTACCCGACAGACCTCTAACAAACTTAGATTTACTAAAGTCTGCTAGAAAATTACAAATACCAAATTTCAGAGGCGTGTTTATGAGAGACAATTTACCATCAAAACCCAGAAGCAACGAATGTGGAATTATAAATTTAGATTCAACTAATGGACGAGGTACTCACTAGGTCTCTTATAAAAAATATGGAAACAATGTCGATTACTACAATAGTTTTGGAAACCTTCGTCCACCCATAAAGGTGCGCAAGTATTTTCATGGTATGAAATTAAGTTACAACTATTTTAATGAACAATTGCCTAGCCAGTGGAACTGTGGCCATTTATGTCTTCAGTTTTTAATTAATGGTTAATAAATGTAGGCACAAGCTCTACTTTGAATCAGTCATGTCCGTAACATTGATCTTGACGGGCAAGAGCTCTGTGCATTTTCCAGCTCTGGATTTAAAAGGTTCGTGGTCAGTGGCACTGATAGATTTCCAAACTTATTTCTCTGTACCTAATGTGGACAGTTCAAACTGCAAATTTCACTACATAAAAAATTACATAACTTCAGAGGGTACAGTACCAACAGGATCGTATGAGATCGAAGACATTGCAGCATATATCAAGCAAGCATTTGGTACTGATGTAAATTTGTTTTGCGAGGAAATCCAAACACACTGAAAAGTGAAATGTTGTGCAGCAACAATATTGACTTTAACAAGAACGATACTCTAGCAACCATGCTAGGTTTCGAACACGAGGTGTATGAGAGTGGAAAAGTTCACCAGTCAACACTGCCTGTAAACATTTTGCCAGTGAATGTTATAAGAGTAAACTGCAATCTTGTAACAGGCTCATATCTAAATGGTAAACCGAACCATACACTACATGAGTTTGCAGCGACTGTTCCGCCTGGCTTCAAGCTGGTAGAAGTTCCAAAAAATCTTATTTATGCACCAATCATAGAGAAGTACATGCCGGAAGTTATTGTTCGTCTAGTCGACCAGGATGATAAACTGATTAATTTCAGAAACGAAATGACATTACGCTTGCATTTGAAGAAAGATGGGCTTGAGATTTAGAAAAAAGATTATAAAATCAAGTCTCCTTACCAAGCCAAAGGTCAGTTTGTCGCGAGCATCCATCGTGTTAACACATAAAAATAATATTGTGTTCTTGAAGAGTCTAGGCTTCAAAGTCAAGAAGAATGGAAGCAGAAATATTGAACGTGGACGAGCCTGTTAGTTATGAGGATTCCATTACAAAGACTGAATTCCATGCTTATTCGCCATACCTGCCTGGACCATACCAGCTGTCATCTGAGGTTCGAATACCAGTGCAAAACCAAGACATTTATACTTTACCATGCAACTCTTACTTGAGATTCAGAGGCACTATAACCAAGGCCGGAAATGCCGTGCCTGTAACTACGAAGATAATTAGAAATGGAGTACTTCACATGACTAAAAAAATAGCTTATGAACTGAATGGTGTAGAGGTTGATCAGACAAGAGATGTAGGTATTACTGCTACTATGAAGAACTACCTGTCTCTAACACACAACCAACTACCGGCAGCCAAAATGGCTGGATGGGGAATAGAACCAAATTATAAAGTTCTTGTGTACGAAGGTGGAAGATTTGAAATTTGCGTACATCTTTCCTCGCTGCTAGGATTCGCTGAAGATTATAAACATATAATAGTGAATTCTAAACAAGAGCTGGTCATTATTTTAGCCAATACTCAGACAAATGCTTTACTGGATACTGCAGAAAACCCTGAGGTCGTGACACTCTCTATACATTCGATAGAGTGGTTGCTGCCACATGTCCAAGTAAAGATGGAAGAGAGAATAAAGCTACTCAAGTTTGTCGAGAAAGGAAGGAATATAGATGTGGCTTTTCGCTCGTGGAATTTGGAAACTTGCTCAGCACTTACACAGTCTCAAAATGTAAATTGAAATGTTAAATCATCATTTGCAACAGAAAAGCCACGCTACATAATTCCAGCATTCCAGACCGGGCGACAGAATACCGCAAGTGCAGATCGCTCAAAGTTCGGTCATCTCAATGTAAAGAATGCCAAAGTTTATTTGAACTCTGAAAGTTTTCCATACGTGGATCTCAACACGAATTTCAGTAATGGTTCTTTCATGTTGGCATACAAAATGTTTGCTGATTTCCAGAAATCATACTATGGTCACGAAGCATCGACTACACTCGAACCAGATGATTTTATGAACAGTGCTCCACTACTTGTATTTGATGTAAGTAAATAAGATGATCGAATAAACACTGGTGTAATAGACTGTCGCATTGAAATGACCGCAGCAGAGAATATACCTGCCAGTACACAGGCATACGCTCTCATTATACACGACCGTTTGGCAACCTACAATGCAAGGGATAAAGTGGTGAAAACTCTGACTTAAGCTCAGTTTGATCTTGGCAGTCATCATTTTCGCAAACATCCAGGGCTTACAGTCTCAACTTGGATTTATTCTTAAAGAGGTTAGCATAGCCTACCATGATGGAAAAGTGATAATGCATAGAATTCTGCCGCCGTTTCACTGGGAATTGCTGGATAAAAAAAAGTAAATGCACCAATAGATGGCTTACAAAAAATTATCATGGTCTACACTGGGAAGATGGACACAAAGATTATGAGAAAATTAAAGATGTTTTAACTGAAATGATAGATGATGAAGAAGTCGTCTTTGTTGACTGGGGTGGAGCAGAAAAAGTGGCTTTCCATTTATTGTAATGAAAATGTAAACATGATCGACTTGCAAACTACATACAAGTGTCCTTCGCTTCGCTACTTGAAAGCAAAGTTCGTCAAGCCTGAACACGTCTGCGGGTCACGTGAGCAGGATCTGACCTGTTCCCGCCTGAATGTGCTATTGCTAAGGCTGTGGTGTATGGTTGACGACAATGATGGCGATGCCAGCTAATGTGACGTCAACATAGACAATAAATATCAGTCCCGGACGCTGCTTGTTCACGTAACACAATGGACGTCAGATTTCGACCAGAAGAGTTTCACACCTACGTCGAGGCAGAAGCTGGTTTTCGACGGGTGCACTACATGTCTGCTGGTCTTCCAGATCGACTAGAATTTTGCAATGGACTTGAACACTTTCTGCGCATCAACGACGAAGATGTGTTTAGTGTGGCGCCTATTCCCTGCAACTTTGTCGACTGTCCTGTTCTCCATCTCCGACCAGACAGCAAGCTACCATCCACAACTGAAGAGCTCATTAATCAAGCTAAAGGGGAGATAATCATCCAACGAAACAGTGAGAGTTGTATATCCTACGAACTGAGATGTAGAGGAGAAGAAGTTATTTGCTGGGTGGAAAGATGCAGTGGCTGGACTCACACTACTATTTTGAAGAAAGGGAAGCTTCACTGGATGTCTCCATGCACGCCTTTGATGTGTGAAGTGTATTTGTCATAGGCCAACTTATTACTCCTTACTGTTTTCTAATCGTCATGTACGAGTGGCCTGGCTCATCATATGGAGCCGAAAGTTATCTGTTTTCACGTATCAAACAAGAGGTTTACGATAAGCATAGAGAAATAGAATCTCGCAACAATAATGCCTTTAGTGACTCTGAAGACTTCAGTGATGTTCAAGACTATAAATCAGTTCTACGACCTGACCCTACCAAGGAGGAAGCTCTATCTCGTCCAATTTTCGAGCCCTGGGCTGGTAACATGCCTACGTGGTCCCCAGCAAACAGTGTGTACTTTATGAAATTGAATTTGAAAGTGAAGAAGACAGTTGTGATATTCTGAACAGAACTTATTTTGAAATGTGTAGAGACAGCAACCATTTCCGTGTAACATTTAACCCCTTTTCACCAAGGACTACCAGCAATGTTACAGCTTTGTTTTGCATGTGAAAGTGATAACTGTGCCGTTCACTTTTGCAAACCATTTTTGCCACTACCACTAACTCTGGACCAATTGAAATCAGGTGTTGAGACACCCGAATGTGCTGTTTTGGATAAATGTGATGGACTACAACATAACAAACCTGCAATAACATCTACACATATGCAATGTGTTAAGGTTGGCTGTGCTTCTCATTTGTGTCCTGTGTATAGAGAAAAACTGTTGCAAGAAATTAATTTCACACCGTCAAATTTTTTTCTGACGATTTATTACAAAAGAGAGAAAAAAAAGTAAAAATATATGCCAGTGAAAGTAATTCTTCTGATTATCAGTCGAGATGGAAGAGGCAACATGTAATGACGAGTCTGCAAGTGAAAACGAAGCTGAAATTTCTGGAAGTTTATTCTGCTACATCAAGTGTCATTTCGCTCGTCTGTGCACGAGAATGTTGGACATTCTGATAAAAACAGTAACTTTTCCATGTAGAAGATGACATGCTACAGACACCTCAAGAATTGTAAATATTCATTGTATATATTTGAATTATTTTCAATAAATTATTTTCTTTAAACTTAACATTGTGTTTGTGAGACATTATTTCATATGCCTGTCATAACTTTTTTCTTAAAGAGCATCAGATGCAACAGTCCTTGTACACTCAATCAATATTTTACATAGCACACTATCTGCAAAGTATTATGAAAAAAAATTTAATATTATTAAAATTGTAATAATCATGAATGAACAATGTGATTGCGGTGACATAGCTTTGTGTATAACACATTAAGGTCTTGGTGAAAATGATTTAATTAACTGCTTTGAGGTTTATGCATGCATTTATTTGAATCATATGAAAATGATTCAATTGCCTGCTTTGAGGTTTCGTTCGTGCAATTATTTTAATCATGTGAAAATAATTCAATTGCCCGCTTTGAGGATCAATGTGTGCACTTATTTGCGGATTTTTGAATCACATAAAAATGATTCAATTGCACGCTTTGAGGATTCGTGTGTGCATTTATTTGAATCATATGAAAATGATACAACTGCCCACTTTGAAGATTCATGCGTGCACTTATTTGCGGATTTTTGAATCACATAAAAATGATTAAATTGCCCGCTTTGAGGTTTCGTAGGATACAAACAGTAATACTATTTAATGTATATATATATAATCAATAAGACATAGGTATGCTAAAAATGTAAATGAAATTAAATGTGAACAATTATTTGCTACAAAAAGTTATTTTTATATATACACTATTTAACAGTGTCCTCTCGCCAATGTAATCGTAGCTCAGTGGGTGCCGACCCCCGTGGCTCAGTTGGTTGTCATAACATAAGCTGACCCCCCGTAGCTCAGTTGGTTGACCGACCGCCTTAATACGAGGGTTCTGGGTTCGATTCCCAGGTCTGGCTGGGTGTAAAAATTGTGTTTGTCCGTTAGCGTCTTTTCAATTGTCAGAGTCACCAAATATTGTCACAACTAGGGAATTGTCAAGTACTAAAGCTGTAAAGGGTGGATGTTTGGCTCGTTGGCGATGTTGCGACCTCGCCAAGGAGCCTAACATTTTTATAAAAAAAAAGTTGGTTGAGCGGCCGACTTTGGTGCGAGGGGTTCTGGGTTCCCAGGTCAGGCTGGGTGTTAATTTGTGTTTGTCCATTGGGTCTCAAACCTTGTCACCATAAAAATTGTCACACGAAAATTACTGGGGTCACTTGAAATATGTCAAACCTAAAGGGGGGAATGGTTGGTGCAGTGTTGATGCGGAAGATTCCGCATCGCCACTGCACCAAATATTTTCTAAATTAAAAAAAAAAGAGTACAAAAAAAAGTGGGCTAGGGCACATGTCTGGTAACACAAAGGTTGCAAGTTCGAAACCAACACCCGGCAAACTAAAAATTTTTAACTCTCTAAAAATAAAATCATAAGGTCTATTCTCCCATACACAAACACAAGCAACTTCGACCTTACATCAATAGCGATACTAGAGCACTCTAGCAGACGGTGATGTAGACGTTGGAACAAACATGGTGGATGTCGACTGCAGCACCACCTAGCAGTCAATGATGGAAACGAACTGCGACACTAGCGCTGCCTAGTAGCTAATGATGGAAACAAACATGACCTCCCCAACAGACAAAGAGGGAAATTTCGAGGGAAAAAATTCCCTCCTGCAGGGAAAAATTCCCTCAAACAAATGACTGTCTGAAACAAGATGGAGGACACGACAAGATGGGCAATATGATGTGACATGATATATGTCATAAGACATATAATAAGACATAACATAAGGCATAACATATGGCATAAGACATAACATATGGCATAAGATATAACATATGGCATAAGACACAACATAAGGCATAAGACATAACATAAGGCATAACATATATCATAAGACATAACATAAGACATAAGTCATTACATAAGACATAATGTTGTATGATATGACATAGTGTGACATGATATGACAGTGTGACATGATATGACATAGTGTGACATGATATGATGTAGTGTGACATGATATGACATAATGTGACATGATATGACATGATGTGACATGATATGACATAATGTGACATGATATGACATAATGTGACATGATATGACATAATGTGGCATGACATGTGACAAAATGGCCACCATGCACAACAAAATGGCCACCATGATGTAATACAAGATGGTGGACTGATTCAAGATGGCCGCCGTGCACAACAAAATGTCTGCCGTGACGTAATCCAAGATGGCAGCCGTGCCCACATGCCCACAGCCAGGAGCCAGTGTTCCAGGACATACATTATCCTACTACTTATAAAATTTTATAGTTAAATCGTTAACATAAACTCGTAGCAACGCAAGCTTCCGCAAAATCACTAGGCAGACAATCCCAAAACCAAGCACGATAGAGTTGTGAAATGTTCGTAGTTACGTTTTTCCGTTCCTTCAACAGGTAACGAAATACAATCTCTTGTGTCAACGATTCTGTTTATTATTTAAGTTATTAATTAAAATAATAATTTTAACCAGTGTGTAATACACTATTACCTGATATTCTACAATAAGTAGGCTATACGCGGACAAAGCCGCGGGCGTACAGAAAGTTTCGCATAAATTTGTGGTCAAGTATGTTTTTGGCCGTGAAGGCAATTTCTTCTCCTACAGGTTTTTAAATAACTAATTTTCTTTTCTGTATCCAGTGGACAGGCATTTTACTAAAAATTGATCTAGTATTTAGCATAGTTCAGCAAGCATGTAGAAAAATTAATATATAACACATTTGTAAATTGGTATAAATCACCTATTTCATTTACCTGTAGCTGTTTTGGTTACCTTAAATAATCTTAATATGCTGAACTCAGTTTGTTACAAAACATTTCTTTAATGCAATGCAATTTTCGGAATTTATTAGGTCAACTTACGTTTGTTAGATTGGAAAGTAATCGACATACAAGTTCACACAAAATAATTAAGTATAATCTACTAGATAAACTAATTGGATAACGCGCATTAAAATAACTAACTCATAACTTACTGTGTGTCAAGTAATTTTCTTAAAATCAGTTCACGTAATGGTTTTAGTAATAGTATTTTGATTCATGTTATTTTCTAGTTATACTATGACTCGCACTGTAGCCGTCTGGAATTCAGTATTGAATACATTTCACACACATAGCAATTAAAATCGAGTTTATATAGTTAATATTTAAGATGTTGTGTCTTTTTTAAACAATGTTCGAATGTTATCAAGCCTATCATCGGGACTGATTTCCTCCACCATTATAGCCTCCTGGTCGATATCTGCAACCGGCGCCTTGTAGTTGGTACCCCCTTCCTATCAGCCGTCTGTCATGTGACCACCTGCAATATCAGCAGCATAAAGACACTTCCTCTGTCATCACGCTACTCTGAATTGCTGGCGAAGTATGGCGACATCACTCGCCCATCTGGCACCCCACAGCTTACACAACAGTCTACAGTTCACCATATTCACACCACTGCCGGGCAGCCAGTACACAGCAAGCCCCGCCGGTTGGCACCAGACAAGTTGCTGATAGCGAAGCAGGAATTCACAGCTCTACTTAAGCTTGGGTTATCCTGTCCTTCAAATAGTTCTTGGTCTTCCCCACTCTACATGGTACCCAAGAAAGGAGATGAGTGGAGACCCTGTGGAGACTACAAGATGCTTAATGCTCTCACAATTCCTGACAGATACCCATTTTCGCACATCCAGGATTTTTCACACACCCTACATGGCAATACCATTTTCTCCACAATTGACCTCGTCAGGGCTTACAACAAGATTCCAGTTGCCCAAGCAGATATTCCGAAAACAGCCATCACCACGCCTTTCGGGTTGTACGAGTTCCCCTTCATGTCCTTTGGCCTACGCAATGCTGCACAAACATTCCAAAGATTTATTGATGAGGTTCTCCGTGGTCTGGAATTTTGTGTCTCATACATTGACGACATATTGGTTGCATCGATCAATGAGACAGAGCATGTGCAGCATATAGAAGAGCTTTTCAGCCGCCTCAAAGCTAATGGTCTCCTAATCAACCCCGCCAAATGTGTCTTTAGGGAACCACAAGTAACTTTCTTAGGGCACAGCATTTCTGTGGAAGGAACCAAGCCATTGTCGGAGAAAGTAGATGCGGTCCTCTCATACAATAAGACACGGACTGCAAAAGAACTGCACCAAATCACTGGGATGCTCAACTTTAACAGACGTTTCATCCCTAAGGCAGCGGAGACACAAGCCCCCTTGCATGATATGATTAAGGGGAATATGAAAGACAAGGAGCCAATTACATAGACACCGGAGAATGAGAACGCATTTGAAAACTGCAAAACTGCTCTTGCACAAGCTACCTTGCTGGCTCATCCAATCCCAACAGCTCCACTAGCACTAATGACAGATGCCTCAGACTTCGCAGTGGGGCAGTGCTCCAGCAACATGTGGAAGGATCGTGGCAGCCCTTGGCATTTTTCTCAAGGAAAATGAACACTGCTCAGCAAAAGTACAGTGCTTATGATCGCGAACTCCATACCATATATTTGGGGATCCATCAGTTTTGCCATATGGTAGAGGGGAGGGAGTTCACTGTATCCACCGACCACAAACCTCTGATTTTTGCGTTCGCCTAAAACCTGGACAAATGCTCACCCCGCCGTTCAAGGCAGCTGGATTTCATCGGTCAGTTCACGACAAGCATTCAGCACATCTCGGGTGCTGACAATATAGTTTCAGTAGCCCTCTCCCGAGTGAATGCTGTGGCCGATACTATGGACTACCAAGCTCTAGCTATGTCACAGCTGGCAGATGAAGAGTTAAAACAACAATTGCAGCAGGCTTCTGGCATACAACTAAGGAAGCTCATCATGCCAGATATACCACACAATCTCTACTGCGATGTCTCCACTCCGACAGCAAGGCCTTTCATCACAGCAACATTCCGTCGTACAGCTTTCAACATTGTGCATAACCTCGCTCACCCAGGTGTCGGGGCATCAGTCAAGCTAGTCACACAGAGATTTATGTGGCCTTCCATCAGGTCAGACTGTAATAAGTGGGCATGGGCACGTATTTCCTGTCGGTGTTCGAAAATTTCACGTCATGTCTCCTCCCCAACTGGTGCCTTCTTACCACCCTCATCAAGATTTGACCATGTGCATATCGATCTGATGGGGCCCTTGCCAGTGTCCCATGGCTTCCAGTTCTGTTTGACTGTCATCGACCGCTTCACCAGGTGGCCAAAAGCAATCCCGGTGGAGAACATTGAGGCCACCACCATTGCTCGGGCTCTGTACACTGCATGGATCGCATGCTTCGGCACCCCCCTTGAGATCACTACTGACCAAGGGAGACAGTTCGAGTCTGCACTCTTCAGGGACCTCTGTAACCTGACAGGTACATCGCGGTTTCTAACACCAGAATTTCACCCACAAGCCAATGGTATGGTGGAAAGAATGCACTGGCAACTCAAGGCTGCCATACATTGCCACGATACAGAGCGCTGGGTGGACATATTGCCTACCATACTTCTGGGAATCCGAGCCACATGGCATGAGGACCTCCATGCTTCAGCAGCTGAGTTAGTATATGGGCAAATTCTTGTCTACCTAGTGAGCTGTTGGTGGCCCATCCACATTCCCAACTTGCAGACACAGCAGGACTTGAAAGGGTGCTCCGGCAGCATTTCAGCACACTCCGACCTGTAGCAGGCACACGCCATGGCGGAACCAAGACATTTGTGTTTAAGGACCTCGCAACAGCAACAGAAGTCTTCGTCCACCGTGAAAGGCTCAAGAAACCTCTTGAGACCCCGTACGAAGGCCCATTTCCAGTGCTCAGTTATACACCAAAGACTGCAACACTCCAAATGCATGGTTGGCAAGTTACACAGTTTCCATCGATCGCTTTAAACCAGGGGGGCGATTAAATATCGCTTTTGAGAGGTGCAGCGCAGAATTTGCACATGCGCTGCATTGCTTTGGTATTAAATATACAAATACGCAGGTGCAAGTGGTCACGTGATGGTGCAAAGTGCCTGAAAATCTGCGACTAGCAAATGGCTCGACGCAAGTATATCTGCGCCCTTCGCGCATGCGTATTGGACAATTTTCGGGATTGTGAAAGTGAATTAACATAAAAGTTGGATATCTTTATCTGTATCCAGTGTACTATGAACTATAATTATTTACGTTTTTGTGTACACATTTCATGATTTCAGCTTTTAATAGTTACGATGTACAGACGAAGTGCAAAACTGGAATGCTTTTTTACTAAAGAAGCAATTAAAAATGGGCAACGATTTATCCTTTCCCCGGAATATATTTTAAGGGCATTTTTACATGGCACACGACGAGAAAATAGAGTTGCGTTTGTGACGAGGTTATATGTACCATTAAAAATTTTGCTTAAAACTTTTATGCACATGATAATGTAAATAAATAGCGAAAATGTTTTACAAGTACCTGTTTGGCTAATTGCTTAGAACAGTGACATTAACTCTCTATTTTCCTTGCTTGGATGGGGTGTTTCAACATCACATCTTTCTTGCCGACTTGTTCCCACATACGTGCTTAATATTTAAGAGTGATTCTGTTTGGATTCTCTTTATTTCATAAAATGGGAGGGCTATCATTTTAGTTTTAAGTCTTTCGTGAGACTTTCTGTCTACACACATCACACCCTATATCGGTGAACATTGAACTTACAATACTCTAGACCTAATTAAATTTATTGCAGTATAGTTGTACGAACGCCACTCGTATTCACTACACATTAGCAATGAATTATTTAGAATTAATCACCGTATCACGATTTACGACTCACTGAAAGACGAATGCCACATGAATAGCCCACTAGGTAGTAGCCCTACACTCACAAATACCATGCCACACAAGTTAAAATAACTTACGTGAATTTCAAAACTAGGCCACTCAAATTAATATCAGTATAAATATAAAATGTTTACATAGTTTTTGCTCTAATCGCGCCACACGTCTATCACTTTAGGCACTTTATTTTCTGTTAGCAACATAAAGTATGTAAAAGCTGGATACATACGAAAACCACTCTGACGTGTTCCAATTGTGTTACAATAATGCTGCTCTCCATAAATAAAGCACTTAATTATTCACGAACACAAAAATGAGCACACGCATCCACTACACTCAAAGAACCACGACATTATGGAAATTTACTTTCACACTTCAAAACATAACTACGACATATACACTTGTAACGAATACTTTGAAAACAATTTTCCTTCATAATTTGATATGAACCTATACTTCTTACATCCTTGTTTAGTAACAAGAAGGCTACAAAATTTGAGGTTACGAAAAATTTAACCAAAACATTACATTTAGCACGAGAAATGTTCACTGCTACATGGAAGTTATATCTGCATGTAAGCACGTGGGTGTGCAGACAGCTTTTGCCGTTCAAGTGGCAGTGAGAACGATGTTACAAATTTTCTGATTGGCTTGTGTAAATAGGAGAGGGGAGGCAATTGCGCCGAGCCAAAATAAGCTCCGCCCCTTGCGTCTTGCGTTTGCGAGTATATTTAATTCCAACAACGACTCGAGGTGCAGGTGCAGAGCAGATTTCCTTGCGTTGCGCTGCGTCGGTGCAAAACGCAAGTGGTGATATTTAATCGGCCCCCAGCACACCCTTGCCAACCAACCACCTGACAGCATCACCAACCCCATCCCTAGACCGGACTCAGCAGTACCATGTCATCCACAAGGCTCATACAAGGCATCTCCACACACCTCTCCTACAGTGACGAGATCTGGCCACCACGTCCACTTTCCTGACCGCCTTTTAAGGCGGTTTTTCGTGAGCTGGGTGCATCACTGGCAGGGGGTGCTGTGGCAGCACACTACTGCCGTATGCAGAAGCAATGCGCACCTGGCAGCCTGTCAGTGGGGCGCTGCACATACCCGAACGGCTGGACGACCGCTAACATCTTGCCACCCCCAGGCACATTCCACTGTCCACGTAGAACAAGGGATTACTGGAGTCGCCCGGCCAGCCCGTACCTCAACCAGGAGAAGGCAGTCTCTCCCGGTACAGAACAGTTTACATGTGTCCAGCTAGTGCGGTCTTGTGAATGTATGGATGTACATATTGTATATATTGTGTAAATACATGGCTCGTGTCCGGCAAACGTGGTGTTCTCATTATGCCCTCACGTCCTCGCTAAAACTTGTTTATGTAGCCTGGAGCCCACCATATTTAATTTTTAAAAATTCCCCACCATAATACTCGACTTGGTCGATAACCACTCTTTTGATTAAGCAATTATATTTATTTCTAGAAATGACCACCAGGAATTTGAGCAGCCATCTATGTTTCCTATTTACTTACTTGAACAGACTCCACCAGTATACATATATTAACTTAAGGGCAGTGGGTAGTGTACCATAAGCAGGCCTCTCGCCCCTAACAACAATATTAGTTTTATGCTTACCTCCAGACATCCAGATTGACAAGTCTTGACAAGTAATATATATCATCACTATATCACCATCATCAATCATAATTATTTCAATTTTAAAAAACTTTTACAGTAATTAATTATATTGTAATAGTGTGCCATGTAAATACTGATTGTGTGTACAAGGACTGTTGCATCTGATGCTCTTTAAAAAAGTTATGACAGGAGAATAATGACACTCAACTCATACAATGTTTAGTTTAAAAAATAATACGTTTACTGTTATAACACTATTTACACACAATAAAACACTATATACAGAAAAATATACTATAAATCTTGAGGTGGCTGGGCAGGTCCCTACCACTCTTCTGCAGATGTCTTCATTCTAGGAAGCCTTTGCACTGTAATAATCATCGCATCTCTCATATATGGTAACTGTTGTTGCCCTCACCTTTTACCCGGACTTGGGACCGGCAACAATACTGTTCTAAAGTATTGCAGGCAGGTTTACAATGCTGAAACTCAAAAACCGTTATACACAGAGCACAAACACAGAAAATTAAAAAAATTTAAACGCTGTAACTTACAACCCAAGGAACAACGAACCCATTAAATTCTATATAAACAGGAGAAAATCTTGAAGTTAGAATAACCTACAAGTCTAGAAGACAAAAATTGAGTTAAAAAAAGAGCTATACAACAATACATGATATTTACAAGAAATGCACAATGATTCACAATATTTACAAGGAAGAATGTACACCAGTCCATATTATTTACAACTCAATGTTACCATAAGGCAGAGTATGAATACCATCTGCACATATGAACCGCTTGTCATCCCTCCAACTAAGGGCTACCTTATTAGTGCATTTGGTATATAAGTCATGGTGGTGAGAGCGAATAGCATTCACATATACCTGCTTTTCTTGCTGTTGCTGATCCAGGACAGTCTTATAGTCAGTAAATGTGATTTTTTTCTTCACTGCAGATTTCTGGACCCCTTTAGCTCTCTTAACTTCTTTACCTGCATACTTGTAGCAGTAGAGTTTTGCTCGCAGGCCTACGAATTCTGTCATGACTCCTCCATCACACTCATCTTTAAACTTTCCAACACTTTCTTATTGGTGAGCGAGTAGCTAGGAGGATTAGGAAGGTATGAACTGGTGTCGAATTCCGACATGAAGCTTGGGTCTGCAGTTAAGTCGTGGTAGAAATTTTGTGTCCTGATGGCATTGATGAAAGAGTCTGTATCCATGTATGAGAGCTCAATGTTATCCCCATAACGAGCCTTCATCACATTGTAATGGAAGCGGTACATTAAAGTCTTGGAGAGGTCCAACACTGCAAAACCTGCATATATCGGCTTGTCGAACAGAATCTGTTCTTTCTCCATCAATATCAGGGACAAGAGCTCGGAGTAAATTACTCTACCCTTGAATGATGGTTTCGCGATGAGCTTCTTCACACGCGTGTATTGGCATACAAGTTCTATCTGCTGCCTTCTTCTCGTATTCTCCATCAACTTACCAAAGACCGAGTTGTTGGCGAGCTTGAAGAAATACTTCTCGAATTCATTTTTGGCAGCTTGGCGCTTTGCAGTGTTCAGCTCAATGTAAAGTTTGAGACATGGACTTTGCTCGAATCGAAGAACCCTTTGTACTTTCACCACCTTCAATCCATGCTGGACTGCCTGCTTGAGATTTCGGTAGTGTACTACGTAGTTCTTTTCTTCCAGGGTAGTTATTAATTTCTTCTGTTTGCTTCCAGGAGGGCACTGATTCATAGGATGAAAAGGCAAGTCCTTATGTGCTCTGTAGAGCTCAGTAGGATACTCGACATCACATTCTATGATGTACCCTAATGGTCCCTCTTCTGGCACCTGCATAAAATCAATGTCAGTGTCCATCCATTCAAAGTCCTGCAGAGGTAGTGGCAAGCACATCGCCCAACCATACAAATTGTTCGCATCCAAATATTGTATGTATTGAGATGGCTGAGAGGCATCATACGAGTTTGGAGCATAGGTATTGTTTGCTACAATATGGCGGTTAATGCATTGTGCTACGCCTCCCCAGATCCCATACTCTATAAACATATACATAATGTACTCGACTAGTAGCTACAGTTCAACGCCTGTGATGCGCAGCATTGCATCGAAAGAGAAACCAGGAAGACTAATGTAGTGAGTACAGTCAAGTCCATATGTGCTAATACACAGCCGCCTAAAATCTTCAAAGACATCATACAAGAGAAGAACGTCTCTCATTAGGTACACATCACTGTAGTTGCCTAATGTCTTGCAACCGAATTTGGACCAAACATTTTGTGCATGAATAAAATCAGTATCTGAAATACAAGAATCGGTGAGTCGGTTGTAGAAGTCTTCCTTCTTGGGTAGCTGAGATTCTTCAAGTTTTCCCCACAATGTAACATAGTCATAAGGGAAAACACCTTTTCTCCTTACCAGCTCCATCTCCTCAGATCTGTAGAACTTGATGGTGTTGGTGAACTGGCTAACAGGTAGGTTCTCGGCTAGCTGTACAAGACTGGATGACATGAAATGAAAAGTATCTATGAACTGGATAGCGAATCGGTCCCCAAGCTGCTTCATAAAAGTAGTGAGCTTCTCTTCCGAATGCAGAATTATAAAAATATATTTATCATCATAAGCTAGCTCCTTGATAGTAAAGTGTTCATCATAAATCAAGTTATGGAAGAAAACAGGAAGCTTCTTCGGACGTCGACAGAGCATGTTACATTCGTTGCACACAGGGCCCAGATACTTGCCTGAAAAATGGCAATGGTCATACACCTTATGATTATTTTTTGTGAAGGTGGAAGAGCAGTAACAGCACTCTTCGGAAGACAGATGACAGAGCAACTCAAGATTGCTCAAGGCTTTCATGGGCTCACTCACTTCATATATCGCCTTTACTTTTCTTGCAATATCAGTCACATTTTGAATGAACTTTTTCGAGAAGTCAGGTTCACCTTCTGTTCCCCTGTAGAGTATGGGCTCTGTCGGTAGACATGTAGTTTTTGCAGCAGGAATCTTGTCATTAACCACATGTACATACAATGCATAGCTATATGGAACATGCTTCTGGTATGCATAAGTACGTGATGTAGCATGGTTTGGCTGAGTAGTGTGGACAGGAAGTAGCATCGCCCTGAAGTCTGCATACACGACAATAGGAAGTTTGTCTGCATTTTGGTTTTTTCTTAAATTTCAGTGTAGGCCTCCATCCATTTTTCTCATACCGATGCAGAACACTCTTGCAGAAAGTAAATCTCTGCTCACAATGCCTGCACTGAAGGTCCGGACGTGCGACAGCAGATGTTGAAGCATCCATGGCTGAAGTAGTGCATTAAGAGCTTACCTCACACAAGTCTTGTACAACTCTATACAACTAGAACTTGTATTTTTTCATACTTTATCTCGTAAGTAGTAGAAACTGGTGATTTCAGATACACAACTACAAAGACATGTATTTATATTATTTTTTGAACAGTAACCATTTAAACCTTTATCTCGTAAGTAGTAGTAAGTAGTGATTTCTGCTTTCAAGTCAAAAGAGCTTACCTCACACAAGTCTTGAACAACTCTATACAACTTGAACTTGTATTATTTCATACTTTATCTCGTAAGTAGTAGTAACTGGTGATTTCAGACACATAACTACAAAGACATGTATTTATATTATATTTTGAACAGTAACCATTCAAACATTTATCTCGTAAGTAGTAATAATTGGTGATTTCAGATACACAACAAAGACATGTATTTATATAATTTTTTTAACAGTAACCATTAAAACCTTTGTCTCGTAAGTAGTAGTAACTGCTGATTTCAGACACAGTTTATAAATAACTTTCAGAAATAAATATTTTGGTTTACTAGCATATTACAAATCTGTTTATGTTAAAGGAGGTATAACTAAATTGCTAGGAAATAAAAATAATGAAAATTAATTTTTCATATTTATTTTTTCTCCATGCAATACATATATACACATTTATACATACATCATACCAGCATTTTCCATCATATACCAGAGTCCTGTTTTTAAACACACAATACAGTATTACCACAAAAATATTTACATACATCATGAATCTTCAAGTACTTTTAAAATGTCTTTGAGTATTGCACGCACATCTTTGCACACCAAGGAAGCAAGGTAGTCCTCTCCAACAACAGGGCACATAAATGTAGAATCACCAACAATGTCCTGTCCTTCCATGACTGTCTGGTCCCCAACATCGTAATCTAGAATTTGGTCACCATCTGCAGCATCGTCACTCACAGGAAGTAGAGGCAGCTTCAGTCTCGGAGAGGTCAGGCGATAATAGTCTCTGCATAATGGATTGCTTTTCCATTAGTGCATGAGCTACTACATCTTCATTGGAGGCAGGAAGTGGTGTATTGCTCCGCATGTTGAACACAGCACATTTCCCTTCAGGGCGACAGCCAATCATCTCTTGACAATGTATACAACTCGTAGGATAATGTGCATAAAGCCAATGTTCGCCCAAGTTGCACTCTTCAATGTATTCACGGTAGTTTTCTTCACCATCCCAGTAGGAATACTCCACACACTGATCTCCAGGCTTTAGGTGCTTGTAGTGCTCGGCAGGAGAGAAGCGCTGCATATTGTCACGTTGCTTGTCTACAGAGAACAGAGTATCTTCACAAAATGGCGGAGTGATGGTGGAGGTGTGGTGGAGGGGGGTGCTGGGAAAAACCAGTAAAGTCATCTTCTACATGGAAAACTGGTACAATTTATCAGAATGTCCCATATTCTCGTACACAAACGACTGAAATGTCACTTGATGTAGCAGAACAAAAGTCCAAATATTTCTGCTTCATTTTCACTTGCAGACTCATCGTTACATGTTGCCTCCTCCATCTTGACTGATAATTAAGTATTGTCTTCACAGACATATATTTACATTTTTCTTTTGTAATATCCCTTCAAAAAATTTGCTGGTGAGAATATAATATCTTGCAACAGTTTATCTCTATACACAGGACGCAGGTGAGAAGCACAACCTGCTGTAAGGCGTTGGGTATGTGTAGATGTTATTGCACTTATTTTATGTTGCAGTCCATCACACTCATCCAAAACAATGCACTCTGGTGTCTCAACCCCTGATTTCATTTGGTCCAGAGTCAGTGGTAGTGGCAAAAATTATTTGCATAAATGAACAGGGCTGTTATCAACATCACATGTAAAACAAGCTGTAACATTGCTAGTAGTGCATGGTGAGAAGGGGTTAAACGTTACACGAAAGTGGTTGCCATCTCTACACATTTCAAAATATGTTCTGTTCAGATAATCACCACTAACTTCTTCACTTTCAAATTGAATGTCATAAATTACATACTGTTTGCTGGTGACCACGTAGATATAGTTATCCGGCCAGGGCTCGGACATGGGGCGAGGTATAGCTTCCTCCTTTGTAGGGTCAGGCCGTAGTACTGGTATGTAGTCTTGAACATCATTGTAGTCTTGAACATCATTGTAGTCTTGAACATCATTGTAGTCTTGAACATCATTGTAGTCTTGAACATCATTGTAGTTTTGAACATCGTTGGAATCTTCAAAAATGTTGTTGCGAACTTCGTAACTAAAGTATTCGGAAAATATCATTGCAAACTGTGTCACTAAAGTTTATATGACTGTACTTGGGATCTTCTATCATTTTTCTACTTTTATTGTAAACCTCATGTTATATACGTGAAAACAGAAAACATTTAGTTCTGTGGCCCCCATACATGATGATGGATAAACAAGTTGACTATGATGACAAATACACTTCACACATCAGAGGCGTGCATGGAGATGTCCTACAAAATTTCCCTTTGTTCAAAATGGCAGTGTGGGTCCAGCCATTGCACCTTTCCACCCAGCGAAAAACTTGTTCATCACATCTTAGTTTGTAGGAGATACAACTCTCACTGTTGTGGCGAATGATGATCTCACTTTTAGCTCAATTAATAAGCTCCTCAGTTGTGGATGGTAGCTGGCTATCTGGACGGAGATGGAAAACTGGGCTGTCTTCAGACTTGCAGGGAATAGGCGTCACACTGAACACGTCTTCGTCGTTGACTCACAGAAAGTGTTCAAGTCCATTGTAGAATTCTAGACGATCTAGAAGACCAACTGGTATGTAATGCACCCGACGAAAACCAACTTCTGCCTCGATGTAGTCGTGGAACTCTTCTGGTCGAAATCTAGTGTCCATTGTTCACTGTGCTGTAACATAGTAACTCGACCAAGCAGTGACTGTGCTGTCCTCCCATCCCGACCTTCTATATACTAACTACTCTGGTGTCACTCTAGCTCACGTCACTGGTGTTCCCAAACACCACAGCTGTAGCAGTAGCACGTTCAGGCGGGAGCAGGTCATGTTCTGTTCACATGACTCGCAGGCATGTTCAGAATTGTCGAACTTTGTGTTCAAGTAGCGAAGCGACGGGCACAAGTACGTATTTTGCAAGTCTACAAAAGTAACATTTTCATTGCAATAAATACTCAGCCACTTTTTCTGCTCCACCCCAGCAACAAAGACAACTTCTTCAGCACCTATAATTTCAGTTAATATGTCTTTAATTTTCTCATAATCCTCATATCCGTCTTCGCAGTGTAGTCAGTGATAATTTTTTGTAAGCCATTTATAGGTGCGTTTACTTTTCTTATCCAACAATTTCCAGTGAAATGGTGGCAGGAAGCTATGCATTGTCACTTTTCCATCATGATATGCTGTTCTAACCTCTTTAAGAATAAATCCGAGTTGAGACTGGAAGCCTTGGATGCTAGCGTACATGTTGACATCCAAGATCGAACTGAGCTTAGGTTAGTATTTTCACCACTTTATCCCTTGCATTATATGTTGCCAAACAGTCGTGGATAATGAGAGCATAGGCCTATGTGCCAGCAGGTATATTCTCCGCTGTAGTCATTACAATGCGACAATCAGTTACTCCTGTGTTTATACGATCGTCTTGTTTACTTACATCAAATACAAGGAGCGGGCCACTGTTCATAAATTCATCAGGTTCGAGTGTGAGCGAAGCTTCATGACCATAATATGATGTCTGGAAATCTGCAAACATTTGGCATGCCAACATGAAAGAACCATTACTGACGTTTGCATTCAAGTCCACGTATGGAAAACTTTCAGAGTTCAAATAAACTTTGGCATTCTTTATATTGATGTGATCAAACTTTGAGCGATCTGCACTTGTGATATTCTGTCTTCCGGTCTGATATGCTAGAATTATTTAGCATGGTTTTTCTGTTGCAAATTATGATTTAACATTCCAATTTATGTTTTGAGACTGAGTTAGGGCCGGAGAAGTTTCCAAGCTCCACGAGCGTAAAGCTACATCTATATTTCTTCCTTTCTCAACAAACTTGAGTCGTTTTATACTCTCTTCCATTTTTACTTGAACATGTGGTAGCAGCCAAACTATCGATTGTAAAGAGAATGTTGTGACCTCTGGGTTTTCTGAAGTATCCAGTAAAGCATTTGTCTGAGTATTGGCTAAAAGTATGACCAACTCTTGTTTAGAATTCACTGTAATATGTTTGTAATCTTCGGCGAATCCTAGCAACGAGGAAAAACGTACACATATTTCAAATCTTCCACCTTCGTACACAGGAACTTTATAATTTGATTTGGATTTCCCATCCAGCCATTTTGGCTGCGGGTAGTTGATTGTGTGTTACAGACAGGTAGTTTTTCATAGTAGCCGTAATACCTACATCTCGTGTCTGATCAACCTCGCCACCGTTCAGTTCTTAAGCTATTTTATTAATTATGTGAAGTACTCCATTTCGAATTATCTTGGTGGTTAAAGGTAAGGCATTTCCTGCCTTTGTTAACGTACCACTGAATCTCAAGTATGAGTTGCATGGCAAAGTATAAATGTCCTGGTTTTGCACCGGTATTCGAACTTCGGATGACAGCTGATATGGTCCGGGCATTTAAGGCGAATAAGCATGGAATTCAGTCTTTGTAATGGAATCCTCGTAACTAACGGGCTCGTCCACATTCAGTATTACTGCTTCCATTTTTCTTGACTTTGAAGCCTATACTCTTCAAGAACACAATATTTTCATGTGTTAACAAACTGGTTGCTCATGACAAACTGACCTTTGCCTTTGTAGAAAGAATCAATTTTAATATTCTTTTTTCTGAAACTCAGGCCCATCTTTCTTCAGGTGCAAGGGCAACGTATTTCTTTGTTTCTGAAATTAATTAGTTTATCACCCTGGTTGACTATACAAACAATAACTTCCTGCACGTACTTTTATATAATTGGTGCATAAACAAATTAGATTTTTCGGGACTTCTACCAGTTTGAATCCAGGCGGAACAGTCGCTGAAAACTCGTGAAGTGTATGGTTCGGTTCACCATTTAGATATGAGCCTGTTACAAGATTGCAGTTTACTCTAATAACATTCACTGGGAAAATGTTTACAGGTAGTATTGACTGGTGTACTTTTCCACTCTCATACACTATGTGTTCGAATCCCAGCATGGATGCTAGATTATCTGTTGTGGTAAAGTCAATATCTTCGCAGCATAAAATTTCAGTTTTCAGAGTGTTTGGATTGCCTCGCAAAACAAATCTTACATCAGGACCTAATGCTTGCTTGATGTATGCTGCAATATCTTCAATCTCATACGATCCTGTTGGTACAGTAACCTCTTCAGTGATGTCATTTTTACATAGCGAAATTTGCAGATTGAACTATCTACATAAGGAACAGAGAAATAAGTTTGGAAATCAATTAGTTCCACTGACCATGAACCTTTTAAATCCAGATCTGGAAAATGCAGAGTGTAGCTCTGAGTTCTTGCCCGTCAAGATCAACGTTACAGACATGACTGATACAAAGTCGTGCTTGTATCAACATTTATTAATCACTAATTAAGATCGTGAGACATAAATGGCCACAGTTCCACTGGGTAGGTAATTACTCATTGAATTAATTATAACTTAGTTCCATCCCCTGAAAATACTTGCGCACTTCTATGGGCGGGCGAAGTTTTCCAAACCTGTCATAGTAACCAACTTTGTTTCCATATTTTTTATAATTAACCCAGTGAGTTCCTCGGCCGTTAGCCGAATATAAATTAATAATTCCAAATTCCTTATGTCTTGGTTGTAATGGTAGTTTATATCTCATGAACACACCTCTGAAATTAGGTATTTGTAATTTTCTAGCAAACTTTACTAAATCTAGGTTTGTTAGTGGTCTGTTGGGTAGTTTTAGGATTGTTTCCATCTCTTTCTGGTTCTTTTTTTCAGACGTGCTCCACCCACAGGATAAGGTCTTAGGTAAAGCCCTTTCCCATTTTTGACCCAAGTGCAATAGCTTCCATTTGCTTGTTGTGGCACTGAAGTTATTCCAACTGCTTACCTTGGTTTTTCGAAGTATTCACTGCTCTGTCAATACCACTAACTCAGCCAATCAGACCTCCTAGTGTTGCCAGGCCAGGGATGAGTAGAGTTAGGAAACCTTCTTGTTTCTTGCTTGCCTTCTTATTCTTTCGAGTCTTCTTTTTCTTCTGACTGACTATATTTTTGTCAGAATGTTTGGATTTAATTCGAGTATATGCAGGAGTGGATGTGCTACCCTTTATTTCCAAGCCCATTCCTCTCTTGACTTTAGTCTTCATGATCTTGGATACTCCCCAAGCAGCAACTCTTTCACCAAACTTTGATTCCTTAGATTTAGCAATCTTCTTTGCTTTGTTAGCAAGAATGGTGTCAGCAGTGTCTATCTTCCAGCTTGTTACTATTGGTATAAGCTATGTTGTGCTCCTTGCACACCTCGTCCAATTGATTAACTCCGACGTCACCACGCTCGAGCTTCTTCTTCAGCTTAGTTCCTGGTCTACAGAACCCGTACCCAGGAATATATGCTTCAAAGGGTAAGTTATTTATAAGAGTATTCACTAGTCCTCTTCCGCTCTTGATCTTACTCCTACGAGGCATCACAATGCACTGAGTTACAATTACTTAAGTACCTGTTTTTATGCTTTTTATTAAGTATCTTTCTGGCTTTTGAACAGTACAGATGTTAATAATGCACCTCTGCTGTCGCTTCTGTGGTAAAGTATTTACTGCTTTCCACAGTGTACAGAACCATGAAGCAAGTGCATGCAAGATGAAAACTTCAAGAATGAAACTTCAGAGTGTGAACTCTGTTTTCGTCAGTTTACTCGGGGCGATAGTATGAAAAGACATTGTAAAATTTGCAGAAGAGCTTTACCTTATGCGCCACAAGAACAGTACATAGCACAGCAGGCACCGCACATAACACCACAGGCACCGCACATAACACCACAGGCACCGCATGAAACACCACAGGCACCACTCATAGCATCACAGGCACCGTACATAGCACTGCAGGCACCGCACATAGCATCGCAGGCACCACTATTTGTTGGTGGTAATATACATATTGACAAAAAAGAAGTTAGTTTGCCCATACATATTACTACCGAAGATGAATTCACCTCTCACGAATCAAGACATGGTCCCCTCCTTCCCAATACTGTCCATTGCATCATAGCAGGACCATCAAAATGCGGAAAGATGTGTGTACTGTTAAGCTTGCTGGAGGAGACTAATGGTGTCCAGTTCGAGAATGTGTACCTATACTCGAAATCACTGCAACAGCCGAAGTATAAGCGACATGGAAAAATTCTAAGTTATGTAGATAGACTCGGGTATTTTCCATTCAGCGACAATGAAGCCGTGGTACCACCAAGTCAAGCTCTACCAAACTCTGTGTTTGTCTTCGACGATGTAGCCTGTGAGAAACAGGCTTGTATGCAGGAATATTTTTGCATGGGAAGACATATGTCAGTAGATTCATTTTACCTTTGCCAGACTTATTCATGTATTCCCAAGCAGCCATTGAGAGATAATGCCAACCTTTTGGTTTTGTTTCGCTTGGATGACTTGAACTTGAGACATGTTTACTCTGATCATTTTAATACAGACATGGCTTTCGATACATTTAAGGAGGTGTGTGCTTTTTGTTGGAGTGATCCTCATGGATTCCTTGTAATAGCTAAAGACTTTCCTCTACTTAAAGGAAGGTACCGGTGCGGATTTGTTCAGTTCATAAGCCTTTGTCAGTGAGAGATGAGCTACATAATCTCCCAATTCGGCCATAATGGCCTGAAATGTAAAATGGAAAGTTGTTTTGTGCCTACTGATGATGGGAACTGTAGTGCTGAAGGAAAAATACCTAAAAATATTGCAATTCCTAGAGACGATGGAGATGCTATTAACAAGGCATATATTTACACACTTCAATGTGATTTGAATAGTTTAAACGAAATGTACTAGACAGAACAAGTAACGATATTGCAACTATGATAAATGATGTGGATGTTAAACTCAGGGCTATTCCTGTTGATGATAATTTGCTGGACAGGTAACTTAATGCAATAGAAGGGCTGATAAATGAAACTTTTGGCACATTCAAAGTCCTGGACCAGATTACAATGCATATTACTAAACTTGAAGGATCTATTAAAAATATTGAAAATATGTTAATGTCAGTTTATAATCCACCTCCAGTCATAGTTTTGGAAGGGAAAAATAACAAGCCGTGTTCTAGGCCTCCACCAAAGAAAAACAACATATAAATACCCTGTCTTGTCATTATAAGTGGGTATTACTGTCTGACATTGTTGGTGACTTACACGCCGTGATTAAAAGTATTCACACAAAGTACTTGACAGCTCAGCGTACTATAATGGAATATGATATAATTAATGAAGAAGCTTTCAAACCTGTAATAGACAGACTGGACAGTTTGAAGCCGAAACCACCTCTGCCTGTGACATTGAAGAAGGAAGAAGAGCCTCAAAATATAGTGAAACGCAAGAAACCTCTCCATAAAATTGATGAATATGATTGGCCTCTCTCCGAGTGGAAACGGAAAAAAGAACAAAGCACAGTGCTTCATGATTACTTGACAAACTCACGGTCCAAGGATAGAACATACAGAGTATACAAGCAAAATAAAAAATATTTCTTGGGAAACAAGCAAAATTTATCCTTGTCTAGTAACGACTTAAAAGTAGATTGTCGTAATCAAGCTGGCTTCTGGACTCTACGAATTACTGTTTAAACAAAATCCCAGTACTTATTCGCATGGTGCCATGCAACAGTACAAATGCCTTTTGAAACTTACGAGTTCTCATTTGAAGAATAATGATTCTAGCAGCAATGAATATAAGGATGAAACACACTCGAAATTCAACATTATTTCCCGGATGTTCCCTGATGTAGGAACTGCAATAGGATCTGGTCTTGATCTACATAAGAAAATATAATATGGGAGACTTTCAAAATATGTTTACTGGAATGATGCCAATGAAATTGTAGATAGATTGAGACTTAATTGCTTCTCAGCAGGCTTGAAATAATTCACATACAAATGAAATATCTAGCATCATCGAAGAATTGCATGAAGATGGATACAGAGAATGAGTCGTCAAAACACTGCTGGGGAGCTGCACAAGCCTGCAAGGCGAAATTATCCTCGATGTAAAGTACAGGTGTTTGGTTTGAAGGACTTGTATCAAGCAGAATTGGTTGAAATGATTCCTTATGCTTGCAAGAATACAGGCTACAAGTACATGCTGACTGTTATTGACTGCTACAGTAAATATGCATGGGCAGTGCCCGTAGAATCTAAGAGTGGCAGGGATGTAACAAATGTGATGAATATTGTTTTGCAAGATAAAGGTACATGCAAGAATCTACATACTGACCTCGAGCCTAGATGTCAAAACATAAAATAAACCATTATTCAACCCAAAGTGGTGTCAAGGCCATTATCGCAGAACTCTTTAATCGGACACTGAAGAATGAAATGTGGAAGAAATTTCCAGCACAAGGAAGCTACAAGTGGATAGATATTATGCCTCGTCTGGTCTCGAACTAAAACAATAAAGTACATAGGACCACAAACATGAAGCATGTGGATGTCAAGGATAATTCTTTACTGCACACTGTTTACAAAAATTAGAAGAAACTGAACCTGCACAAACCTAAAGCAAAGGTTGGAGACTATGTAAGGATATCGCGAGTGAAGGGAACATTTACGAAAGGCTACACACCAAACTGGAGCACTGAAATATTTAAAGTGGCTAAGATTCGACACTACAAACCAAGGACCTACTACCTAGAAGATGTGGAAAGCAAGACTATTCGAGAAGGTTTCTACGGTGAAGAAATTCAAGTTACCAAGTATCCAAACACGTATTTGGTCGAGAAGGTATTGAAGAAGAAAGGAAATATGGTTCTTGTGCGATGGCTAGGGTTCGATGCAAGCCACGACAGTTGGATTAGTCAATCAGACATTATGTATAAATAATGTGAATTCTTATGTATGAAGGAATAAATAAATATATTTTCAAAACTGAATTCCTATGTTATTATTTAAAAACAAATGTTTTTTTTATACTGGTAATTGTATAAGACTGCTACTAGGGTGACTGGAAGGATGTCTGTGATGACAAACTTTAAACAGGTTGATACTCGAGGTGATAAGGTTGTCGAAGTCATGCAGTTTCGTTATTTCTCCCCTCGCGAGGCGCTGGGTTGTTCGGCAGTCTAATGGCCTAGGCCATTAAGCCAGGTGACGCACGACTCTCGTGCGTAGCTGCAGACCTTGAGTCATGCTCTGCCACTTCAGGTAGTGTCTCGTGAACAAGTTGAGACCAGTGTATTAACTATGCGACTTGATGGCACCTGCGGCCGGCTCTACGGCCGCTGATGTAGATTGTGACCACATGAAAGGAGGGTAGGGTTGTCTTGAAATTCATTGGATGGAGGGGAGGGGATGCTTGCCAGGAGATGTCTCCCGAGTACTTGTGTCTTCAGTTTATGTTATGATGGCGAATAGAATACATGTATGGGACAGTATGTAAGTTTTCTTGTTAACTAAGGGACATCTAGCCATCAGTCCCTTCATTCCGAGGCCCCCATGGGCGTGGAGCAGAGATAACGCCCTGCCATCGCAACTGCCGTTAGCTAACAGACTGTTGGAAATGCTACACCTAAAAGCAGCCTCCCAAAGGAGAACAGATTCTAGTATGAGAGCCTAGGGCCACCCATCCCAGGATCACACCCAAATACATGCCCCTCCGACTAAGATCCTCAGCTCAGCCCACTCTTGGTTTCAGTCGAGAATTATTTTCTCTCTAATAGACTTTCCAGGCCTGCTCCCGGGCACTTTCGAAGCCAACTCGTCGGCCCTTCACTGAGGAAGGATCCTCTCCTGGCCTGCCCAGCATGTAGGCAACCACCACCACTAAGAATCCAACCCAGACCAGACACGGCAGATAACCTCAACGTGGGGCTAACCTGGTCGCCTGTAGTACTACCTAATTTCCATGACATTTGTGGGTTTTCCAGCCTGACTGTCAGGGTACTGCAGGAGCACATGGGATGCACCTTTTTAACAGTTCACCCACCATGGGACCTCCCTTACAGCCGGTTGTGGGCCCTGGTTCACCAGACCACATCAGGTTCGTCCATTACCATTTCCCCTGATCACCCACTTGGAGATCTGGGCTTTTGGGCCCCAAACAGCCTGTGTGCTAGGTAGTCTTACGCCCCACCTAGTTGTTTCTCCTAGTTGCATCTGTCGGAGAATCCATCAAGGCAGATACCCCTTTCCTGACTCTGAGGAGTCGAGATGCATAGAGCCTGCATGCCAGAGCCTGCATCGGTTCTAAGATCCGGTGGGGCCACGAGGAGGCTGCAGGTTGACTTGAATGTGAGAGGTTTTTTTGCTGAGGGGTCAGGGAAGCGTTAAGCTAGCACCAGGGACTGGGGAACCCATCCCGGTATAGTACCCACCAATACTCACGACCCCGGAGCAACATCGCACCCCTGAGCGTGTGTATGTGATTACTCCCTTCGGATACCAGAGAGTGGCAACTCTCCGACACCTCAAACAGGGAGATGCACGATCGCCCTGGATTACTCCAAGCGAGAACACACCTTAACCACCACATGTATGGGACAGCGAGGACGACGAGGCACTGGACGAACTCTACAATGTCACCGTGGCAGGGGTATCTGCCTGCCAGGGATCGGCTCTACCACCTCCACCGCCTCTGATTCGCCTGCGGCAGCAAGGTGCTGACGTTTCCAACAATGACGACGAGGTGCAGGTCGTCGGGGTTCATGGGGAAGCAAAGCAGCCCTCAGACTCTGCCTGGCCTGCTCCAAAACGGGGACCTGCAGCAGGACGACCCATTATGGCAGTAGCACCCATGGTGCATGAGGTGGAGGAGGAGGACACTGATGACGAGGATGGTGATGATGATGTTGACGATGAAGTTGATGAGCAGGGTGCTTCGTCCCATGGCGAGGAGGAGCACGAGGAAGAAGAGGATGGCAATGTGGCTGAAGAGGTGCGGCAAGAACTCGCTGGGCTGCGGGCCAAGTTTCGCGGCCAGCATGAGGAGATCCTTGACCTGCCGCTCCAACTTCAAGCCCAGCATGCCATGGCGGGGATCCGCCACACCCCCACCGCCCGCTTTCAGGAGTAAGTCCTCTTCCTCCTCAGGACACTTGTGGTGCGAGGACCTGCCCAGCCTCTTCCAGAGTTGTAAATAGTGTATATAGTGTATTTATTATTTGTTGTATGAACTGTAAGTATTGTGTGTGTATATATATATTAGTGCTAATAAACGTATTATTTTTTAATCTTACCATTGTGTGAGATGAGAGACATTATTTCATAAGCCTGTCATAACTTTTTTAAAGAGCATCAGATGCACCGGTCCTTGTACACTCAATCAGTGATAACATAGAATACATTTACATTATAATTGGTTGATGGGGGTGATATAGTGATGATATATATTACTTGTCAAGACTTGTCAATCTGGATGTTTGGAGGTAAGCATAAAAAATAATATTGTTGATAGGGGCGAGAGTCCTGCTTATGGTACATTACCCACCGCCCTTAAGTACATATATGTATACTGGTGGAGTCGGTTCAAGTGAGTAAATAGGAAACAAAGATGGTTGCTCAAACTCCTGGTGGCCATTCCTAGAATTAAATATAATCGATTAATCGAACGAGTAGTTATCGACCCAGTCGAATATTATGGCGGGGAATTTTTAAAAATTAAATTTGGTGGGCTCCAGGCTATGTAAACAAATTACTGTTGAAATTAGGTGGGGGTTGTAGAATTAATTCCAAGATGGCGGATGGATACAAATTTTTTTAGAAATTTTTTAATTTTGGGAAGTTTTGGAAAATTTTGAAAGTGACGTTATCCAAGATGGCGGTCGGAAACAAGATGGCGGTGGTGACGTCATCCGAAGCCTCCAGCCTCTTGTCCTCGGAGGAACATAACCCATCTACTGTGGTATTTGCAACGAAATGCCTTTTATATAGTCTACATTACATCGAATAACATAATCTGTAATTAAAATAAACATAACAAATGCTGTGTAATAAATCGAGGGAGAAGTTTGGTCGGATCGCTGATCTAGCCTGTGTACTAATGAGATATTCTCCGTCGTATTCAGTTCTACACCAAATCAATAGATATTCACGGACGGGCGTATTTTAAATAAAATTTCCTCTGTCTTTCGTCTGCTGATACCATCCACCTATCTCCAAAAATCATAAAAGTTCCCTGCTCACTTATTTTGATCTGCACTTTATTCCTGTCAGCAGCGAACAGGATATTGCTATTTTTTTTTAAATTTAAGTGACATATGCAAAATTAACATAAAGTATCATTGGCACGACAGTTCATAAATATACTGTACAAATTTATCCGTGAATTGACTAAATGGTTTTCGATTTCTGATGAGATTAATATGAAAGTTATTTGCGTCGTCAACACGCGGGCAGGAAAGTGCAATGATGCTACGTCTCCCCCTCCCCTTCTGTGCCACCTGACAATCGTTTCTATAATTTTCTTTAATTATCATCGTTTCTGTGTGCGAGGCGTTGGTGCGAGAAGCTAGTTCAACAAAGCGAGAAAAGATTGCAGGTCTGTACGGGGTGTATCGAGTGACTCGTAATGAAACGAAAACCATTCTATCTTCGACTGATGCCGATTGGCTCGCGTTTGCCGTCCAATTGTAGTAAACCAGAGCTTAAAATTAACTTAAACTACCAGAAAATATAACTATATTCAGTTTCTTGGACGTACTTCATTGCAAAATTGAATGACTGTCGAAGAAAACTAAACAAATAAAAGAAAATCATAACATAAGCAGAGTATGCTTAGTCAGCAAGATACATACACAACATGAAATTCCAAGATGGAATCGGGTCAAATAAAAACAAGGAACAAACAGATAATAAATGAAATTAATAACAAATAAAATAAAAAACCACATAACATGCGACACAACGATGAGACGAAACAGCAAACACAGTAGATATCAGACACGAACAGAAAAATAACAAAATAACACAACAAGTAGACGAGACAAAACACAACAGATATCATGGAAGGTATGCGAACATAGGATGGTTAGTCAATTCGTATGGTTACGAGAGCTCGGTTTCGTTTGTAGAAAGCTGTTGATGGTTTGAGTTGCTTAACTATCACTAGTCATTCCATTAAAAACTCGTCTGCGCGAGTTACGAAATTTTCGTTAAGTCCCGTCCGTTACTCAGTACCATATTGCTACCCTGTAGTAGGTAAAACGCTCAATGTATGGTACTACGATACATTTATTGTTATTATTTCAGCCTCGAGCACCCATATCCCTTTATATACTCAAATATTCTATCAGTCATAATATATTGAGTGTTCGGTTTGTGCAGACCAAAAAAAGGCAGGTAAAACTACCCTCAGCTCAATCTCACATGTATACACTAGTAAATAACAAAATGATGTAAAAATATAAATATATCTTGTTACATTCACAACTAAGTACACTTTGTCATACGTGACTGTCCCGGTAGCTTAGTTTGGAATTTGACCTAATGGTCCTAGATTCGAACCCCTACATCTTCGTCCAACCGGTAGATTTTTTCCATCTGACAAAAAAAAAAAAAAGAGAAACACTCGCTTCCAGCAGTCTCCACGCGAATGATGTAAATGTATTTTAAATGTTTGATCTGAATTAATTTTTAAAAAATTGAGATTTAATGAAAAAAATCAAATATACGTGTTAATGAATCATAGTTATGTTTAAATAGAAAAATATACTGACGACTCTTCTTACGTTTTTTGTTATACTGTAATTAGTTTCATGAAAATTATGTTTTTGTCTGACTATGATGTGTAGGGTAGAAAGGAGGGGTTGTGTGTAGTTAAGACGAGTAAAGTAGAAATATCCATTACGTATATTATTTATACATTGTTGCTTAATGTTAGTCGGTTTACATAATTTTTTACGTATGGAATCGTTAAGAATAGTTAGGGTCAGAGAGAGATTTCGGTCAGCGACCAACATCGAAGTCTTTAGCGCTGGACGAATGGTTAGGTTTTAGTCTGACTGTGAGATAGGAACTTGAAAGGAAATAAAGACGTATTAGAACTGTAATACAAATGGTAGAAACTCTTAAAGATATGAAATAATGAAATTGGTTTAAAATTTACATACTATGTATAAAAGATAATGAAGAAAAGACCTGCAGCTTTACATACAATCATTTTTACTCTCGCTTTATAGTATAATATATTTTACATACACGTTTCACTTCGTATATGATGTATGTTGATGGTGAAAAATGACCGTCTATACTGGACGAGTTCTTCCACCTTGAATGATAATAACTCTTAACTACTGGAACCTTACCCTACGAAGAATTTTACAAGCTATTGGCTGTACCGTAACCTTCTACAGATATGTCCTTCGGTAAGTGGCGAGATGTATTTTCATAAAGTAAAACGAAGGCGTAATTTAAGGTGAGAAAAATTTAGTATCTTGGTTTGCATGACGAGACAAAATACAGAGTCAAGACACGAACTACAAAGGGTTGCTTTCCTTTATCTATCAAACGATATTTTTTGTGGTAGCAAAGAAATGTGAAATGTATATAAGAATACACTTGAAAATAAGGCATGAAATTTGGTAACAAACATGTTTGCAAAACTGGATATAAGATAAAAGGATAAAACTTACATTAATAACTGCAGTAAGTATACGAATAGCAGTAGTCGGGAGAGGTGATATTTCAATAGTGAAGAGGTAACATCACCTCCAGTGAAGATGGAAAATATTCGCGGGTGTTCTTACCGCAAGCATGTATTTATGGAAAAATATCAGTATGTGTGCGTGAAGTCGGATGACATTAAAGTATTATTCATAGTATGTACCAGTGAGAAAACTAGGATATCTGGATTGGACAAAGCAGCAACTAGAAACGGTATACGGGTTAGTATTTGATAAGGTCTCTTCTCTGTAGATATAAGTCGTCATTTAAGGAAATTGTAACCGTTACGTGTTTAACTTTGTAAGAGTCGTCGTCTAAACCTTCTAGACACTAATGCAACTAGTGCTACAAGTCATTTGCGTGTGGATGTGCTGTATGGAGACAAGGAATAAGTAAATGTAATATAAATCAGTGTCGTACAGCATATTGATGTTGAAAGAGCTGTAGACTGTATGCACGTATAGCATATAAGTACAGGTCACGATATTCTCCCTGGAAAGCAACGAGATTCGATGATGGAATGAACTTAGGAGAAAATTGAACCTACTACGAATGATGTGTTAATGGTGAAGCCATCTTTAACTTCTGTTTCGTATGTGAACAGCCCGGAATATTTGTCAATAACTTCAAGAAACCCTTGTTGATTCTGTGACATGATTTACAGTACATGTTGACATGGTAGGGTAGGTGGTATGAGACGAAAAACATGTATGAATAATGACAGATTGGTTTATTTTATACTAAGGGTGTTAGAAATGCGGGCGCGAGTTCAGGTGTATTAATACGTCTACCAGTCAATTAAGAATATGACGAGATGATTACGACGAACATGTTAAAAGTTGAGAAGCTAAAGCATCTACGGTTGTACATGTTACAGATATGTATGATAAAAATGTAATTGTACTGAAGTGGTTGGCTTTCTGAGGTAGTCTGAAGACATATATTGAAACAAATTCAGCAAGTACTTACGTACATTTCATCATAGTATGAAAGAAAATTCGGTTCGATAACCTTACAAAAGAGTTGGAAAATCACTGAGTTAAGAAATAAAATGTATGGTTGGAGTGCTATTACACTAAACCAGTACCGTATTAAGACACACATTGTAGGAAAGAGAATAGGACAAAGCACGTACCACTGTATGATATTTATTAAATTGTATGAATAAGAGATGTTTGTGTCAGGTTATATGCGACGTAACTTACCTTTGACCACAAGTCACATCGGAATTAAATATAACAGTATGTATTCGATATTTCCTTTAACTAGTGGGAATTGTAGCAGCGAATCAGAATTTTATCTACATCAGTGAATAAGTAATGTTGAGATGTGAGCTCGTGTTAAACAACTTCGACTAGCACTGCGGTAGCTTTACCTCTGTTGACGATATGTTCACCGGTGATAACTACCTACATGACAATGACTATGACGGCGCATGGGACTTCCTTGTGAAACTGGCAATAAATGTGACTGGGTCAACGAAACATGGATGATGCTTTTGTTACAAGGTCTTAGTTTGCATTGTGCCGACATGAAGTTGATGAGTGAAATAAACTTAAGTTTTTAGTTTTTAATCAGTCTATATATGCACATGACTGTGATAGTTTTAAAGTGAAGACTAAATCTATTTTCAAGGGATGCGGTGTTTGTTTTACAAGTAGTTGATGATAGATTGAATGTACATAAATTTTTATAATTAGGGAAACAGGTTTTTTTATTTAACTTGTGAGTTTGATGAGAATAAATATTACGATTTAAATACTTTTTTCGTGTAAAAAGTAAAGATATAATAAAAAATAGTAATAAATGAAACTGAAGTAGTTGATCTGGTATGGAAGCAGGCCAGTGATATGAGATTTGATGTAGTTATTTTCATGGCTGCGTGATGTCGTGTACATGTAACTGCTCGCTTCGCATAGATAAAGTCATATCTGTGTATGTGTATTGTAGAAGAGTGTAATGAACAGTTCGGACAGGCTCTGACAGGACTGTTGGAGAGTGCTGGTTGAGTTGTGAGGGGGTATTCGATGGTCGGTGCGAGGGCGTAGGGGTGGTGTGATTAGCATAAGTAGTATGAATATGAAATGATATGTCAGTTTCTTAGATGTAGTAGTTTACGCCCTGTTTGAAAGTAGTCTAAGAGTATTGCATATGTAACTGTCCTGAAAAATTGGTTATTTTCAAAACGAATGATTGATTTTACAGGAAATTTAAATAAATGTAGCTAATTTGGTAGGAGTGTGAGTGTAGACGATGAAGTTCTGTAGGAAATAAAGTCCTTGTAGGTATAATAAAATCTTTTATCGCAAAGTTTTTTAATAATTGATTGATTGATTTTATTGGGAATTGATCAGATATAGCTAATAAATAAGTAATGTTTAAGTGGTATTCGTGAATGATATTAAAGTAAAGTTTTGTAATAATTATTTTAACAATATTAAAAATAGATTTATTTTGAAATTGAAGATCAATACGTAGTCTCAATCGATGGTCATTACTTCTCACGGTCGACTAGCTAATATATGGAGGCATAGATGTCATGCTGAGTAGTGAGAATAATAAAAAAATTCATTTTTTAGGCGAAGGATAAGAAAGTGATGGTAAAGTTGGGAGAGGGGTGTGGAGAGGGTGTAGTAGTTTGAGCAGGTTATAACACGAGTGTCGGTGAGAGGGGAAAATAGGGGATGGGGGAAATTCACAACGTGACTAACAGCCAGTTAAATTAAAGGAAATGGTTAGTGTAAGGGGGAGGGGGATAATTTAATAAATACATGTAAAAAGTAGTGGGGGGCGTGATTGTGTCGATAGAGCTCGTCCGGGTAAGACGTGTCGGTAGTTAGTTTAATTAAATAATTTTTTATAAAAAGTTTTTTTATTAAATAGTTTTTTGTTAAAATTTTGTTTATTAAATATGTGCTGGGTTATAATGGAATGCGAAATAGAAAAATTTTCGGAAGCTTCGGAAAAAACCTCAAGATGGCGGTCGGAAACAAGATGGAGGTAATTTTTTTCGATTTTTTTCGGAATTTTCGGAATTTTTTAAATTGTTTGAAATTTTAAATTTTTTTTTGAAAATTTGTACTTTTTTAATTTATTTTTAAAAATTTTACACCTAAGGTCAAGGTCAAGGTCGGGTTCAAAGGTCAAATCCAAGATGGCGGCCGTGGTGTAATTCAAGATGGCGGGTTGGGCCACACTCGGGCGGGCGCCACACTCAGACTCCATGTGCCAGAAGGAACCAAAACATACTACTGATAAGTCTTCAATAGCACATGAATTTAATAAACATTTTTTAAATATTGCAGGTAACTTAGTAAATCAAATTAAGGAGTCCTCTGATCCAATGCGGTTTGTTAGAAATGTTTATCCAAATAAATTTTCAGACATAGAATTTAATTTCATCACTCCACTCGAAGTAAAATCAATAATCAAAGATTTGAAACCAAAACACTCGCATTGGTACGATGAAATTAATAGTAAAATTGTTAAATATTGCGCAGATGCATTAATTTAGCCTCTAGCTATAATGTGCAACAATTGTCTTCTACATGGGATTTTCCCAGATAGACTGAAGTATGCTACAGTTATTCCACTACACAAAAGGGAGATAAAATTGATTTGGACAATTGTAGACCTGTTTCCTTACTAAGCACATTTTCTAAAATCTATGAAAAAATAATCTACAACTGACTATTAAAACACCTTTTAGAACATAAAATCCTAACCCCCTCTCAATTTGGATTCCGAAAGAAAAGATCAACAGAGAATGCCACTTCTAAATTAACATCTGAAATTTGGAAGCTTTAAACAAACATGAACCAGTTATAAGTATTTTTATGACTTAACAACGGCATTCGATTGTGTCAACCATCAAATATTGTTAGAAAAATTATTATATTATGGTGTTACAAAAAATTTTTAGAAATTTACTTGGCTCTTATCTCACTTGTAGAAACCAATGTGTTGTAATAAAAGATAACACATCAGGGAATAACTCTATCCCTAAAATAGGTACTATAGAACGCGGAGTTCCATAAGGATCCATTCTTGGCCCCCTCTTGTTCTTAATTTACATTAATGACCTCCCAAGTGCCATAGAAACTCAAGCAGTAACTGTTCTTTTTGCAGATGATACCAGTATCCTCATAAAAAATAAATCAAAATATGAACTAGCTGACATTGCTTCTCAAGTTCTTACTACCCTAGATAAATGGTTCAGTGCAAACAGACTGACAGTGAATATAGATTAGATAAATTTCATTGATTTTGAAGTACGAAACAGAACTCCAACTAATATAAATCTTTTGTGCAATAAGTATGAGGTTAAACAAACTTAAGACACAAAGCTTCTAGGCATCCAGCTTGATGAACATCTGAATTGGAAATCACATACTGAAAGTACAATGTCTAAACTAAACAGAGCATGATATGCTCTCAGGTGTATGAACAACAAGCTTGACATTTATGCTTTAAAAACTATATACTTTGCATATTTTCATTCAATAATGAAATATGGAATTATATTATGGTGAAACTCTACAAATGCTAAAAAAAATATTTATACAACAAAATAAAGCGCTATTAATAATTTGCCGGAAGAGTAATAAATGTTCAAGTAGGCCACTGTTTAAAACACTAAAGGTTCTCACTCTGCCCAGTCAATGCATCTGTTCTGTTTTGGCTTTTTTTTTCAGATAATTTTGAATTGTTTCAAGTAAACTCTTCTCTTCACTCACGCTCCACAAGGATACAGAACAACATTCACTGTCCGTCAAATAGTTTATCCTTGTATCAAAATGATCCGTACTACACTGCAATTAAACTGTTTAATAAACTTCCTCCTATAACAAAGAACTTTGCAGAAATAACACCAAAGTGTTCAAAAAGCAGTTAAAAGACTTTATGATAATGAATTCTTTTTATTCTATGGATGAGTTTCTAAACCGGTAAATGATAATCCTCTTCAAATTAAAAACACTTCAGTACAGTTAACAATGTTAGCAATATCATGTACATTTTATAACTTTGATATGAACATGGCTGTACTTATGAAAGTCATTATTCAATTTAATGTTAATTTGACAACATTTATGAACACATTTATTCAAATGTTCATGCTTCATGTATATTTTGATCACACATATTTCTGGATATGTGTATCAACTAGGTGTTCATGCTTCATATACGTTTTGTACATACTTGTTTGTGAAAATGTTTATTCACTAGATGTTCATGCTAGGTACATATGTTTTGTAAATATTTGTTTGCGAAAATGTTTATTCACTAGACGTTCATGCTATGTTTTGTACATAATTTTTCTCCAGAACGTTTATTTTTCATATGGGCTGTATATACTTAGTTATCTAAATGCTGTAGGTTCTGTTTAAGTGCAAACATGTAATCGGTGTATGCATTTTTGTATGCAAAATATGTATTGATCAATATATATTTGACTTGTTCCACATCCTTGAGCTTTTTTGTACTCACTGAGGATCTATGGAATGTAATATAAATAAAACAGTCAAATAAGTGACGCAGCCAATAAACACGAAGCAGAGCTACAGACATGCATGTAGGACATTGGAGAGAGTAGCATAAAAATCGTTCGCCAAAACTATCGGCCCCTATTAGTAGATAGGTTTGGTATGTTCTGGGGCAGCGGCTGGCGGCTGTGGTGCTGTGGTGCCGCGGCCGCCATCTTGTTTCCGGCGGCCATCTTGTTTCCGGCCGCCATCTTGGATTATGTCACTTTCAAAATTTTCCAAAATATCCCAAAAATTAAAAAAAATTTCAAAAATTAAAAAAAAAATTCAAAAATTAAAAAAAATCTAAAAAATATTTTAAACCATCCGCCATCTTGGACTTTCATTTTCTCCCGCTCTCTCATTCCACTCATAATTTTTCCTGCTCTCATTCCACCCATACTTTCCTCCTGCTCTCTCATTCATCAGCTCCCCAGCTACAAGTCTTATCTCCCATTCCTCCACCCCTCCTCCCCCTCCCCTCCCTTA
>PNEQ01103203.1:21700-40653 GCA_003012365.1 Medauroidea extradentata | reverse complement strand
GTTTTTAGAAAAATAAGGGCTTGAAACCACAAAATCTACAAAAATGGGAAACTGTAATTTTTATAATTTTTAATACGATAATGTCTGGACCTCTATAATAACATAATTTCAAAAATATTCGCGTTTTCATATGAAAATAATTTTAACATCCGTAAACCTATCGCGCAGAGATTTTCGGATAGTAAAATTATTTTCAAATTAAAACGCGAGTATATTTGAAATTCTGTTATCATAGAGGCCCAGACATTACCGTATTAAAAATTATAAAAATTACAGTTTCCCATTTTTGTAGATTTTGTGGTTTCAAGCCCTTATTTTTCTAAAAACCGTTTTTAATTTTTTACTCGAAAGTAAAGCATACTACCTCATAATGTTTTATATATATATATATATATATATATATATATATATATATATATATATATATAAACGTCAGCTGATAAAATATCTACTCGGCAAAAAATCTCATCGAAATCTGATGAGTAATTCAGATTTTATTGATGATTGAGTGTTCCAGTCACCCGCTCGACATCCTACCTTTCCATACCCCTTAAATGCATTGTTATTATTGGCTCATCGACTTCAAGGTGGTGTTAAGTAAGTCAACGGCAAATTACGAAAGTAGCGTGAACTTATAGTTGCTGGAATTCTAGCTTGTGCAAGAAAGAAAACGCGAATTTTTCAGGTCTCTAGTAATGGCCTTAAGTATGAGTTTAAGCAAAAGGGCAAATGGCTGAGACTTGAGTATGTACAGGATAATGGATTCTAACATGCAGGCCATTAAAGTAGTGAAATATTCCTCTCCCTATATACAAGTTGAAAGATGCTACAGTTTTTTACAGTCTGTTTAGGCATGGAAAATATTCGCAATTTTTCACGTTCGCTGGCAACCGCTCTGCTACGCACGTGCACATTCCTCGCGCCTATATCATTGTGTACGCTGCCGTGAACGACCCGAGATACACGAAGCGTTGCGTCACATCTTGGTTTAGCGATGCCTCCAAGCCGGCCTTGCAGTGTTTACCCGGCTGCTCGCCGAGGTTTGGTTCGCATTAACATTCCTCCCCTATCAGCGTTAAAATATTTACAATGTGGCGAGGCCTGCACATAGCGGGAGCTGAACTATGCGAGAAGCAGAGCTTCATTGAGGTTTTTAAGGCTATTCCACAACTACGTTCTTTTTTCACATCACACTACAATTTCTTATCTACTTTTACTAACCAAAACATTTTTCAGAAATTAACTCGTAACATTAAAAACAATTATTCAAACACTAACAAACAATTTACTGGAAATATGCAGATACATTTGGGTACAATTTTGCTAGATTTAAAAAAAAAGTTATTATAAAATAAACAAAAATTTTTCTTAAATATACAAAAAAAAATTACAGTCCACGGAAGTTATTATCCTTATACGTATATTACTATGTTAACAAACATTAATTCCATTCTTTCTTATAATATTTAAGAATAACAATAACATTTTTAAAGATTTATGATATCCTTTTTGTTCTAACAGAAATATGTTTTGGAAATTAAATCATATGTTCGTGCTCATATTGCTGCCTTGCACCTGAACCTCCAACGCGCAAAACAGCTCCAGGGAGGCGGGTCTCTTAAGGACGTGGTCTACCACAATTTTCATCGCCATGTTTTTATTTTCATATTTATACCAGCTGTTTTTTTTTTTTTGTTTAAGAGACAAAATGTGACTAAATTTTTATCTTATAAATAGTTTTTATCTCGCATAGTTTAAAATTTTGCGTGTTGCCGATTTAAGGACGACACTAAAACCAACTGACATACCGAACTGAAAAATGCACAGTGAATATCGATGTTGTAGGCTACAAATTCAGCTATGTCAAACAACAAAATAAAATATTTATTTACTTAATTTTTTATTATTTTTCTAAAATTACAGCACTAATTTAATACAAACCATTTTTATTATTTGTTTTTATGTACGTGACATTGTAGCCTGCGACGTCTGTCAGTTGGTTTTAGTGTAGTCCTTAAAAAGGAAACATGCAAATTTTGACTTTAACAAGCCATTACTAGGGGCAGGAAGTTTTCGCGAAAAAATTTTGCACCAATTTATTTTAGTGTCTTATGTGCGCACCTGCAGTTCTGCTTTGTGGCCAGTGATTGGATGTTTTAACTATCAGCGTCTCGGGGGGGGGGGGGGGGGGGGATTTCGCAAATCACAGACGTCTGGTGTCGCAGTAAACGTTCTTCTGATTGTGCAGAGTTGTTTTGCATTTGACTTTGCCAAGAATACGCAGCCCATAACCATAAACTAATGCTGCAGGTGTTCACGCAAGGGACTGAAACAAAAGTGATGCAGAAATCTTTTCGCGAAAACTTCGTGGCCCTAGCCATAAAGCGAAAACTATGAGAGACAAAAAATTTTTATAAGAGCCAACTTTAGTCATACTTTGTGTCCTAAATAAGAAAAAATACCTGGTACTAATAAATATAAAAACAGCCACCTTAAACGGGGGAGAAGCCCGACGATAGGACTGGCTGTCAGCAAGCGCAGTAAAGCTCTCCCGCAGCTCGTAACAAACCACGACGACATTCCTTCCCGCGTCGACGGCACGACGGCTCGCACACAAATGCGCCGCGGGGAAAAATACGGGGCGATATTTCCTGCAATATCCCGCTTAGTCGACGTCGGAATGCGAGTTCCTCCCGGGGTGTCTGCTCGCAGGTCGAGGTTGACGCCGTCAGTCCGTCAGTAGCTTGGCTCCTTGTCCGCTGTCCAAATTGAGATTTGTCCGCGTCGCTTATTGGACCACCCCGCGACACTCGTAACTCTATTCGCGCCGCTCCTTGTTTGTTTTCGTGGCCGCGGAGTTTACCCAAACACGACGGCGCCGGCGCGCCAGTAAATTTTCCTCTGCGGAATTTCGTAAACACAAGACGCAGATTCCCATGCGACGCTTCAGGACATAACATAGTTGGCTCTCCGCTTACGCACATAACATGTCGGGGCTGAGGGTGTTATAGAACCCGCCTCCCATCAAAGCAATTTGAGTTCGAAGTGAAGTGAAGAGATCTTTGTCAACACTTAACATCTATGTATTTAGTGCTGATGAAGGGTGACGTGATCTGGGTATGGTGCAGCGCCCGAATGAAGGGGCGGGGAAAACGCGAGATCCCCGAGAAAACCCGCCGACCAGCGGCATCGTCCGGCACGATTCTCACATGAGAAAATCTGGGGACTGACCCATCCGGGAATCGAACCCGGATCGCCCTGGTAGGAGGTTTGTGCTCTAGCCTAGGCCCTAAAATCTAGTTATATTCCCGGAGGGATCGCGCCCCGAATTTTTTGCATGTCCGTCGGTTAAATGGTGAACGTTGAGGGTTTTCTCCTTCGCCCTTCGGATTTTATCAATTATCTACTGTAGAGCCTTATGACTTTATGTCCTCCCTCGAAGCAGGCAAGTGTCTAAGGGCACAAAGTCAGAAGTCTGCACTCGGGGTGTAGTAATACATATTATGTATGGACGTGTAAAACACTGCGTTTTCTTTTGAACACCTGCTAGAATTTAAACATGTGTAAGTTCTGGTTCTGGTTCTGGCCCATGGATTTGTCTACGAGCTAATAATAAAGAAAAATATGATATCACTGTGTCAGCGAGCAGCTAATGAACAGCTCCTCTCTGCTTGAGCAGAACTCTGGACCAATAGCAAACATGTGTGAAAATAACTACGGACTCCCGCACTACCTTGTCGGACGTACAACTAGTCATTCATTGGAACATCAGCCAATGAACAAGTACCTGAGGACAGTGTTTACACAGGACTGTGGAGTCCAGCTGGCTGGTTGTTGAACCAGTAAAATTCCAGGGTCTATACTGATAGTTAGAGCCAGTGGTTTTTGGTGAAAAGAATTTTGCAAGAACTTTTTTAAATGTCTTACATGCATACCTGCAACTCTGGTCCGTGATTATTGACAGAATATAATAGGGCAGGGGCGTGGCTCATTTGACTGCACCTACCAGAACAATGTTACCGCGACACCACACATCCGTGATTTGCGGGTAGGCTCCACGAGACGTCAAAAGTTAAAAACTTCCAATAACTGACCATGAAGCAGAGAAATAAATGTGCTCATACGGCACTGAAACAAATAGTTGCAGAATTATTTTTACCAAAAATCACTGGGTCTACTGATATTTATAGCGATGATGATATATCGCCGGAAAACTTGACTGTTTGCTGGGTTTCAAAGCACGTTCATCTTACCAGAAGATTACTGGATTTCGCGTGTACGTGCAGCTGTTGCCCTATTTTACTGAGCCAATAAGAACCCCGCTATTGTAATATTTTATACCTGTTATTGGTTTGCAGACAGCTACGTTGTGTCAGGCGTACATCATCCAATAGTATGTGTTGCAATTAACTACATCGTTTTCAAGAGTATCTTGGCATAAAACATTTTCGCGATATACCATCATCTCTACTGATAGTTGTCTAATATATAATTCCAGGTTTGCTATTGGTCCAGAGTTCTTAACGACGCGTTTCATAAAAGTGGTCCGATTACAAAAGTAACGCAATGTATAGAAGACAAAAATCTTACGTATCATCATATGAATTCGTGAAATTTCCCGGTCTGTAAATATAATAACAGTAAATCTATTCATTATTATGGTGGGTCACGGATAAGCTTTACTCGAGTTACCTTTTGTAAAACGTAAGCTGAAAGTTTGTCTGCCCTGCCGTTATGAGTTTTCGTAAGTGCTTATTGCTACACTGGTTCCATCGGCGTTACGTAGAGAGAAAATAACAAATAACCATAATAATGATTATCTTTTCTGTTATTAGAATTAGAGACCAGGGAATTTCGCTGGTTCAACGACCAGCCGGCTGGACTCTACGATCCTGTGTAAATTATGTCCTCAGCAACTTGTTCTTTGGCTACTCGGGTATCTCTGTTTCCCCGCCTCTTCATTCCTGCGCTGCTCTATACACATATCACGCCAACCCTCAGGAGTCCTCGTCGTTACGGCGTGTCACGCGTATTCTTTTTTACGCGAAACCGCTTAACTTATTCATATAATGTTGATCTTCGAAAAGAACACACACTTTAAACTACGCTTCTATGTTTTCAAAAATTCAGCACGCTTGTTAGAAACATTATATTCGAACCTCCGAAATTTGCTAAAAACGGGTTTTTTAGACTGCTGTTACTCCGAAAATATTACATGAATTCGTAAAGTGCAAAGCAACAGGCATGAGATGGTCCTTTCTTCGTACTATTCAAAAATAAAATGTTGTAACCGCTTTAAGTCCCGTAGGAAAAAAACTACATGGAAAACCTTGCACGCCAGTTCGGCACGCTGCGAATAGAGGCGATGTGATTCTCGCCAAGCGTGGGACACTGGCTCTTATCGCTATGCTATTCCCACGCGTCAAAGGTGGAAATTCGACACCGTCGAAGTCTCCTCTTAAAGGCGACGAGGGCGGTCATTCAACTGGTGGATGACCAAACACGCGCTCAACTGTCACGAAGATTTAACGGTATAATCCTGTAAGTGGGCAGTGTGTCCCTGCGCTCCTGACGGGCTTAACTTGTCTGCCGTGGACGTGTGGACGGACGCCGTGAAAGCGACATCGCCCCGTTAGCGACTGGCGCCAGGAGTAGGCGCCACCTCGGTACAGCTTGGGAGGCTGGGTAGGCCTGGACCAACCGGACCAACACGCCTCGCTTCCTATTAGAGAACTGCAGCCTCCCTGACCACCTTGACCAGAGGCATTTGTTTGTGTCGTCAGGTTGTCGGCCTTGTGCCTCCTCACTGGGTTACGAGTCAGCGCCACTCTCAACCTATTTACCAATCACCTTTCCTCAGTTCATTATTAACAGTTGTAGTTACAAATCGTTTTTCATTTCGCCTGGGCACTCCTTGTTAATGTTTTTTTTTACCCGCTTCTTTATGACACATGTAAAATATTACTACAGGCGGTTGGCGATAAAGTAAACTCTCTTGAAGAACATGTTGGCTAGAATAATAATTAAGAAATATTACTTATTGTTACCTTCGACGTTAACTTTAGAGTACGGTATAATCGATATACTTTGATTGTTACATAGATTGCTTGGTTTACATTAAAAAGTAGAAGAACAGTATAAATTATCTCAAAGAAAAAGGGCTGCTTTTATCCCGAACCACTTACAGAAGAAAGTGTCGCGTAAAGTTAAACGAAAGTGTCTATAATTCTGTTTTATTATTCAGGTTGGCTATGGCTGTATCCAGAGAGGTTGGGGGAGGGGGCACGAAATGTTTAAAAAATTATAAAAGTAAACTGCAGAGTTCAAATACATTTTATTTACATTGCTTAACCAGTTTGAGTTTGCAATACCGTAGCCTACCAATTTTTAAAAATACATAGGACGTAGTAAGAGGGACATAAATAATTCCATTAGGTCTGTTTCCTTTTTGTTTGCATTTCAAAGTAAATATATAAAATATATTTAGAACACATAATTCTAACTGAGGAAATAAATTGATTCATACAATATAATATTCTCTTGCCATTTCTAATTAACTTAGAGCATAATCCTAACGCGTTGGACAAATAGGTTTGTTAATTGTTTTGCATCGGAAAGTCAACACTCATTCATAGGGGCCCTATTTTTTCACGAAAAGAATTTTGCCCCAGTTTGTTTTAGTGCCTTACGTGGACATATGCAATTCTGCTTCATGGTTATTGGCAGCGTGTCTGTGTGAAAAGCCGTATCTCATTTGACTGAGCCAATTACAAAAACTTTCCTGCAACACCTCACGTCTGTGATTTGCCTTTAGAATCTCAAGGCTCACGACTGTTAAAATATCCAATCACTGACCACGAAACAGAACTGCAGATATGCACGTAAGGCACGGAAACAAAATGAGGCAAAATTCTTTTTGCGAACAACAAGGGTTCCTACTCATTCCAAACCCACCCGTCACCCTCCCCTCCAAACATTTTCTTGGTACGGCTATGAAGTAGGCACATATTGAGATACAATTGAGCATATACATTATAAGTACGAACACCTGATTTTTGCAAAGTTGTTTTCCCCAGTTTGTTTCAGTGTCGCCAGTGCCATCTACAGATTGCTTCGTAGTTATTGTCAGCGAGCATTTGTACAGGGACGTGTCTCATTTCACTGCGCCAATCAGAATAATGTCTCTGCGACACTACAGTCTGTGATTTGTGAACAGATTCCCAAGACGCAGAAAGTCAAAAGCATTCAATATTGGCCGTGTATAGACACAGACTAAATAGTTTCTTACTATTGGTATAGGTCCTAATAACATACTAAAATATTAGAACTACATGACTTTTTGCATGCATGACTCCTTTTTCTATGTCTAACTTGACTGGACTATTAACAATATGGCGAAATGCAATCGGTGATTCCTGTACAAATATTGAGAATGAGGTTAGGGTTGGACAATCTACAGTAAAATTATACACGTTGCTATGGTGACTAACCACTTAATTCATATGTAAATATGGCGAGTGGCGAGTGGACCTCCTCCCGTTTCCGTCTGAAGGCCTCACGCCCCTCGCCTTAGAAGTGTAGTGAGATTTTGGTCAGCGTTTAACATCGAGGTATTTAGCGCCAGTGAGTTGTGATATGTGAGTATGGAGCAACGCCGGAATGAAAGGGCAGGGGAAATGGGAGATCCCAAGAAAACCTGCTGACCAGCGGCATCGTCCGGCACGATTCCCACATGCGAAAATCTGGGGACCGAACCCGCCGGAAATCGAACCCGGATCGCCTTGGTAGGAGGCGAGAGGTCTGACCCCTCCCGACTTAGAACATAAATAATGTCCATATGTATGTTTCCCTAATCCCTAATTAGAACAGCTATGATGTAACTCAAAACAAGGTGTACAGAAACTTGGCAACGTGGAGACGTGAATTGAGCGTGCGTTCTGTGGTTTCGGCAAACTGCAGTATTTGCTTGTTCCTATCTGGAACTTACTGTGCTGATATAGTTGTGTTATGTATTGTACTCTCACTGATAGCCTCTGTATTTACAAATTAAATCAGATATTTTTTTCGGGTCATCTTATTGTTGGCTATTTCTTGTTTCACAGCATAGTTGATTGTACCACCTATCATACGTTTATCGACGAGTCGTTTTTCCACTCCGGTAAATAAATTTTCTCCATTCGCGAACGACATGCTACTCTTTATATATTGCAGCCTTCCATTCGTCTCACTTCTTTCTGAGTCTGATAGCGCGCGCATTTGCGTACTTGAGTTGCGAACCGACGGAATGCTGTTCCTTGACCTAAAACGCGGCTGCTTACACCGAGTAAAGAAATAACTACGCATGTGCTGGTTTCGTCGTGTTGACTGAAAACATATATGGAGAACGCGCACGCCATACACTCAAACTTGACACATTTTAAGATTAATTTACGTAACGCTGTTGTTACCTAGTTGAAAAACACTGAAAACTAAGATAATGCAAGCGTGTTCTAGATATACATGAGAACTTATACCACCTTTGAAGTTCTTCAGCTTCCAAACAAAACAAAAAAGGCACATTTATAACCCAATCTTTAACCATAGGAATGTCATTGACTGAGGTACTTAACTTCATTCATCGTTCACATTATTCGAAATTATGCATGCACTTATGCCCTTAGCTGTGAGAAGGGAACAATTTCTAAATTCCCAAAAAAATAAAAAAAAGGGGGGGGGGTAATCTCTAAATCGAAAGTCGTGACACCTAATTTATCCCCTTTACCAACAGCAGCTAGCAGAAATTGTCCCTTGTTAAAAAATAGCTCTGGTCTTCCAAACCTGCAATAGAGTCAACTTTAGCAGAAGTTACTATGAGAAGCAGTCTATAAAGCCGGCCTCACACGATGCCCGATTCCGTATCAGTTTTCATGCACATATTCTGTTAGCATCTCTGCTTCCATGTGAGCCACATTCCAGCACCCTCCCAAAGAGTCTATCTCTGGGCATAGCAGATTCCGTACCTAAAATATTGCCCAGAAACATTATAGAGCAGCATGCTCTATTTTTCTGTTAGCACTTCTGCTTGCTTTCTACCCGTAAACCTCTATGGCCAATCACAGTCACTTTGTGTTGGTCACATGACCATATAATTTCAAGATTGATTCTATTCAAAATGCCGTCGACATGACAAAATTATATGAATAAACTAACATTTATTAATTTCTAAGCATACCATAACAACGTAATTTATTTAGTGTTTTTGGAGACAAGGTCTACTCCACCGTTTCCGTTTGTTTCTCATTATTTTTCACTAAAACCGAGTTCATTTTCATTTAAATGGAGGTTAAGTTTTCTGTTACCACTCTAGGTATCGTGTGAATATGAGCGAGTTACGACACACCGATTTCTGCTATATCCACTGCTACGAAACTATCATATTCTATACCCATGAGTAAAAAAGAAGATAGCAGTAATTAGGCATCGGGTGAGGTTGAGTGGTAGATAAATAAACGCTGAAAACATCAATTGATGTCTACGCTTTTTTCGAAGCCAATATGGATAAAATACTCAATGACAATCCTTGATAATGGTATTTGCCAACTTTATGAGTAAGTATTTGTCCAGAATTACTAATACCTTACTCAATGCTAATTCGTTACGCGTGATCTCTTGCGCAGCAGTTAAATATACGAAGTTCTGACGCGGCGTCAGAGATAGTGACTCAGAAGTTCGTAACACTGGAAACTATTTTGTTTAAAACGTTGGCTAAAACTATCGCCTAGGATTGCTATTGTTAAATTTTCGCAAATTGGCTTTCAGAAACCTACAGTTATAGATGAATGCTTTTAGCGAGGAATTATGTGCCACGCCCTCTTAATCACTATAGTATCATAGTTCTTGGGACGAATCTAAGGCTCGCGTGCCCTTGGCACAACCCCGTATATGGGGGTGCATGCAGCGCCATCCCACGCCCAGACTTTCTGGAACGCTGACGAGATAACGTCGTCTCCTGCATGACGGATGCACTGCTGCACGCGTGCCCGCAACCTGATGTAACGCCAAGCATCACCACTACCAACTTAGCTCATTTACTACTAACTCTGCTCGTTTTTCGTGACATTTTAAATGGTAGAAATAACTTTATAGTAAGGGACGGATTTCCCACTAGTCCCGGGCCAGAGGGACGCAACTTTCACAGGGGCGAATATTTAGCTAGCAGCAAATGTGAAAACGTTCCATCACTGGTTTTAAAAATACCAATATGGTGACGAGTAGAAGCTTTTAATGGCTTCAATATTCACGTTGTTGACTAATGCTCTCTCTATTTGTATTGTCTGTTCTATGGTTAACAGAACTTAGTAATAACTGCATTATAACAAAGCAAAATAATTATTATGGTACTAACTATTATACGCAGCGAGAAAACAGAGCAGAGTAATTTTAAATTATATTATGTTAGAAAAGGGAAAAAGATGCAAGTTGTTAAGGGGGCCCGACTCGTGGGACATGTGTTTGTGTGAGTGAGGTATGGTGCTAAGGGCGACGTCGTATGGGCCATACAAGCGTGCAGTCTTCGCGAAAAAACAAATTTCCTATGGGACTTTAAGTGGTGACCCTATTGTTTTATATACGAAATCACTTTACTGAAGTCCAATGCACTACCCTTAAGTGGTTTCACATGTATTCGGCTAGTATATTTCCCGCTATAGCAGACTGAAAATCCCGTTTTGATCAATTTTGACGTGCCCTAAAAGGGGATTTCTAATACATGTGTTGTCTTGAAAGTACTTAAGGGCAGTCGTCTGAAGTGTGTGTTCTTTTCGTAGAGAAACGGCGTGAACACACGTGTATTAGTTTCGGTGTAAAACTTTTTCTTCAAACACGCTGTAGTGTGATTTTATGGCAACGAGGCGGGCCCCTTAAAGGAAGGATGGAAAACAGCGGCTGTGAGGGTCTCTGAGACTCACCAGCCTAGCGTGCTTAGTTGCATATAGTTGCTTAGGTTAAATCTGATAGTTTTAAATTTCTGTCTTTCTTATATTTATACATACATACAACCATATATATGTATTATATATATGTAGAGAGAGAGAGCTGGTTCGCGATAAAGTGAGCAGTTTCGACGACTCCCTTGTCTACAATAATGGTTTTAAAAAATATTATTTATTGTAACTTAAATTTTGAGTTTGGTACAATCTACACACTTTAATTGTAACTAATGTTTTTTGTTTGAATTAAAAAATGCAGGAAACTAGAAATTATGTCAAAGGAAATAAAGTGACTAGGGCTCCAAACGTGTTCGTTTTATACCGAATCACCTATAAATACGTATGGCACACGTCACAGATTATTTTGAAAATCTAGCTACTTAGATACTGTAGTACAGTCGCATTGGGAAATGCCTTTTAAATAGTTTAACTTTATATAGCTGTTAAGGTAACTTATAATTTTTTCGACTTATTTTATGATACATGCGTATAATATATTACATATTTGAGAAGGGGACAGCATCATCCCTTGTCTGTAGTTAGGAATTGCTTCCCACCAATCATTTGCAGGAATTTAGGGGAAAACACGGTAAACGAACATCAGGATTGTCAGACCGGGAATCGAACCCACATCCTTCCGAATGCTTAAATTCCAGACAGTATTATGTTACATATGTATGAAATATAAATTTTAATACATTTTATAAAATAGAAATTCACTTGCACTCTGGAAAAGAATTGTGGCAAATAATTTTCAAAATAATATTCGCTAAAAGTGCTTTAATCTCAAAGTATCTATTTTTACTTTGCTTGGTATACCATTGCGTAACAACGGCCAGTTAATTTTATTGTGCCCTATGATGAATACGGTAATATACAGAAACAATTGTTTAGGATAATGTTTTACATGTTTTTATCTACGTTTTGGTTTGTAAATACTTTGCACTGTTGGCAACACTGCGAATAATCACTGGCACGTTCTCGATGACCCGTTCCCATTCACAGAGCGTTCTTTCACCTTCAGAACCCCTCCTCGAGTGATGTCACAGTCACGCGCTGACGAGCTGTAATTGGAAGCGAGGGGAAACACCCTCCGTATCGCTGTTGCATGCTGTGCAAATATGTACTCTAGTCCACACTGTGGAGGTATGTTATATGGCCCCGTCTCTTGTGTTTACAAGCGCGCCGTCACACTGCACGGGACCTTGGAGGAGTGCTTCCTTTCCTCTATCATCCCACACGTCAAAACTAACTCTCTCTTTACGTTGCTTGTAAATCACACGTACAGTACAGCTCCAGATCATTCCTGTTAGCATGGTTTATAGAAGCTAAAAAATATGGCCTGTCTGTAGCGGTTTTTAAAAGTTCTTTATTAGTAGGGCGTACTAATTTTACTTTCGATACTGTACGAAAATTGGTTTTCAGTATTTTCTTGGTTTTAATGAAAAGGCATTTATTTGTACGGGTTACCGAATAATTATTATAAAATTGTTGTCTAAATATTTTTGCGACTTTACCTCAAAAAGAAAATATTGTATAAGTTACTGTATACGGCACCATTACTGCTATTTTGTTACAGCACAGTTACCACGTGAACAATTTAAAGCAAATTTATTTTTTCAGAGTAAATAAATTGTATTATATTAGTATGATTAAATACGATGTGAGACACGCAGATTGTGATTTGTAATGTTGAAGAAAATTTTCTTCGCAACTAGTTTTCAACTAAGCATTTTGTAAAATGTACAAAAATTATTTGTCGCGTTTTTTTCTATGTTTAACACACTTTTTTACTTTGAAAAAAAAATTTTTGTTGCTCATCAATTTAATAGTTCTTGTCGTAAAATGCATGGTTTTTTAATTATAAATTTTTAAAATGTTTTTAGGGAAGATTTCTTGGAAAACTATCAAATAATATTAGTGGATTTCGGTGAACTTTGTACTATATATTGTGAGAAATTTTGTGCTCTTTAATTTTGGTGCTCTGTTTTTTTTTTTTTTTTTTTTCGTGAGGTATGTTTTCAGTTAATTATTTTATTTCATTTCGTAATATTTTACAAAAAAATAAATAATTAGGTATATTTTGGCTACGTTAGTATCATGAAGTAACTAACGTATATGCGACAGCTAATGCATTAAGAGAGAAACTTGCTGCAACCCTGTAGAACTATTATAAATGGACAAAACATTTATCTCCTTGTAACGCCCATCAGATGACCCATTCCCACTTTCACTCCATACTCTTGACTTATGCAACTAACCAACCTTTACCTTGGCCGTCCTCCGGGCCAGCTACGTGTCTGTCCATCACATCTCCTCGAGATAAGTCTCCATCACTCCTCATCACGACGCATTCTCCTTGACTCCGTCGTGCTCCTTACAAGTGGCTGATTTATAAATACACCGTCATTCATCACCATGACACGTCCTGCGCCGCTCTTCGTCGTTATCCAATACCGGATAAAGCAATTTGGAACGTCTTCAGACCAGCTTATTTCTTCCTTGTCTCTGGCTACTGCGCAGAATTATTATTATTATTGTTTTGTTATACATAATCAAACGAGTCGTGGCACAACGATAAAACCCTGCAAACGTATTCTGGACGACCCAAGTTCTATTCCATGTTTGAGAGAAGCCTTCGGCTTTCAGTGTTTCCAGAAATCACACCAGACGAATTCTGGTATAGTGCCTACGGATATACGGGTCATGGCCTATTACTTCCCAGTTTTTTATCTGTCCAAATCAATGTTTCCATCTTTAGTAACTTCGCTGTCTACTACTCCTGTATGTTAGGCATTTCTCACCTATCCGCCCTACCTATCTTGGTCATATTGTGAGTGATTCGGCTTAAACCATTTATGTACATTAAATCCTGTGCTCTAACTCGTGCAAAGAAAACTAACGTCAATTTTAGGGGCGTTATAAGATAATGTGTAAAATCGATAAAATCTTTGGCATAAAATGTCTCCAAAACACTGTAGCATGAACGTTGTTTGATTGGAAGGCTGTTTCTTCTCACGGCTCAACTCTTAACAGGCGAATAACATTCATTATAGGAGTATTCAAATTCTTACTGGCCTAGTAAATGGCAAACATACGAATTTCATAAAAAGAGTGTTATCATCTTTACATATATTTATGTATGTATACTGCACACATTGACGGGTTCTTTCCTGTCAATGTATATATTGAAATAGATGTTGGTCGAATAGCGAAAACACCCCCTACCCCTCTTTTACATCCTATGTAGAGATGATAGTTTATCGCGGGAAAACTTGACTGTTTGCTGGGTTTCAACGCACGTTCAGCTTATTAAAAAATTACTGGTTTTCCCTTGTACGTAGAGCTGTTGCCCTATTCGACTAAGCCAATAAGAATCCCGCTATTGTAATATTCGATGCTTGTTGTTGGTCTGCAGGCAGCTACGTTTTGCCAGACGTACATCATCCAGTCATACATAGAGGCAATGTTTTTTTGTGAAAAGAATTATGCAACATTTAGTTTCAATGTCTCACGTTCACATCTGCTGCTCTGGTAAGTAGTTATTGACAGCGTACATTCGTGTGGAGGCGTCACTCATTTGACTGTGCCAATGAGAATAACGTCCCTGCGACAACACCCGTCTGCGGTTTGCGGGTAGATCCCAAATACGTTGAGAGTTAAGAACAGCCAATCACTGACCATGAAGCAGATCTGCAGGTGTGCACGCGAGGTACTGAAACAAAATGTTGCATAATTATTTTCACCAAATATAATTGCCTCTAGTCATACATGTCACAAGAAACCAGAGTATTTGCAAAGGTATGTTGGCACCAAACATTTTCGCTATATAACATCGTCTCTACCTATATGTCATAAGGGGAAGCAAGGTATAGATGTTGATGCAATGCAGCGACATACAGTGGCGGGTTATAATAAAATTAATAGCATAAAAACATTCTTTATGAGAAAATACATAGGCTATATGTGCCAAGTTTCATGGTGATCGGTCAAACGTCGGAGTTCATCGATCTAAAACATACATAGGCCTATTTACCAACTATATATATATGTATGTGTGTATGTACGTATGTATGTGTGTGTGTATTTATTTTATGTTATATACACAAACTGACACTACTTTCTATTGTTATTACACTGAAAATTATACGAAAATATAAAATCAGAAGATACGTAAAATGTTCTTGAAGCAAGTCATATATGCGTAGATTCAATACTACCTTAGTCATAAATGAGTCAACTCAATAGCGTGATTATATAGACTGTTCACTTTAAACTAAGCACTCCCCAACACTTGCAGTATAATATCCAAAATAGGTTTTTATTAGGTGCCGAAGATGCTAAGTTTTGGGAGCGAGGAAACACACTGGTTTTTAGTTTCCGAGAATTTTCATGACAAAAATAATAAAGATGATTACAAAATGGCTGAAAGGAAAATCTTAGCAGTGCTCACTTTAACGTGAACAGTCTAGTATTCGGATCAGTGCTTCTAAAACCGAAGTCGGTACAACTGCTTAGGTTCAGAAACTGATACTGCTGATAGTATCAAGACGAACGTGTGTCGTTCCTTGGCACATAGATGTGAGTGAACATTTTCCAGCACAATTTCCAAAACAGCACAATCCTACAAAATTAGTCCGTTGCTACGTCTTTCAAGACCACTTCATTTGTAATCAAAACACTTACTTGGCCCTTTCAGTGCTCTGCCTTATCTGTGAAAACATAAATTATATATGTATATTCCAAACCCTTGCATTTTATACCCAATCTCTGGCAAAAATTATTAGATAAAAATTAACAAACTGGCAGAACATCCGTTACCGCTGACCGGGCCAGCAAAAAACATAGACACAATGTGGCATATTATTTATAAAAGTGATTAACATTTTATATATTTCCGACACAATAACTAGTAAATTATTTTAATGATTTGGAGCTATCCTTGGAACTCAAGTTTTTTAATGTATAATAGTTACGATTTTTATCATACCTTAGTTTTTTATTGCTTTATTACGGATATTATATGATGTTTTTTGCAACAATTTCATGAAATTCGCAGTAGTACTATTATTCTCTGAGTGGATTCCAAAAATTACGTACGTCTTATGGCAACAACCTTAGGTTATTAACTGAGATGAAAAGAAAGGAAAAAATAAGCTATAAATTCCCGCTAGTGTCGTATGACGCTTTTGTCATCACAAAAGTGCAAATATTTTTATCTCGCTTCTTTGTCCACACGTAGATACGAAGGAAAATCTTTCTAAGGACAGACAAGACAACATGTTGGAAAACAGTGCAGTGGAAATTCCACGTAGTTACATCATCACTTTTTATTGGGGGCTGTAAAACTGCGCCAGGTTGGTCCGGCCTCGCTGCACTTATCTGAAGGTGATGCCCGGGGATTTTTAAGGAAACATGCCATCCTTGAGCACACACGGCTCGATGCTTCCTTCGCTCTTTTTTACTCTCTTGGAATGAGCAAGTTCTTACCTCTGCGAACTTGAGGGCCATAGCGTATCATGCGAAACTAGAATAGGTTAGCATACAGACAGAAGCCTCAACTCCAACTGTAAGGAGACTGGCGTCCAGAAAAAGGTAATCTCTCCTCCATGAAAAAGACTATTTGCAATCAGGACGACTTCATAGGTTCAGAAATAGCTACTGCTGAGAATATCAAGCAGAACGTGCTATCCGTAGTCCTTTAAGGATTTGGTGTATGTTTATTATTTTATTTTTAAAGTGGTGTAATTTATCAACACATTTTAACGGCATAATGTGTATTATACACCTTTATAATTTTTTTTGTTTGAATTAATTTTAATAAAACACATTTATTTACAAATACAAAAAGTAATGTGTTCGTTTCTTATGGTAATTAAAGATGTTGATAAAATAAATGCTTTGAGGTACCTTGTATGGAATCTAGTTTGAAATTATTTTCTTGTAGGTATTGTAAACTAATAATAAAATTTAGACACAAAAATGAAACATTTCGTAACAAAATATTGTTTCATTCTAGGCAAAATACATCAGATCAAAAATATAAAAATTTCAGCATTTAGTAAAGGTTTTATTTTCATTCTCTCTTACATATTATGCTATGGCGTAAAACCTTTGATATATAGTGGGCATTCTTAAAGTGTGTCTAATCTTCCAAAACCACCACAAATGGTATATTAGTGCTGTTGCAACTATATATATATATATTTTGTTGTCACGATACTTAACTTACGGAAGGCAGCCACAGTGGCCTCTCTAAAAGGCTCCATCTGAAGTCTAACATTTTTTTTTGTTTTCTATGTTTTTTGTACGTTTTATATTAGAGCCTGAAAGGGAGCAGATATCGTAATATCCTCATATAATTATGTTTAAATTTTTATTTACAATGTAGTCTAATTAAAAAACGATTTAAATGTGGCTTATTATTGACTAACAGAAAATTTCTTTGAGTCAATAATCTGCCAAAAATTAAGTAAATTTGGTTTTGAGAAAACTAGGTTTCATCTCAACTCATGCAAGTAACAGTTTTATTATACCAGCTTCTTTTCATAATTTATTCAGTATTATTTGCAAAAACATCATAAGCAGGGCCCCATGACCTTTAAACAGCAAGCAACCATTTCCTATGCACATTTATAAAGCAACGTAGATAGGTTAGAAATTGTAAGTTGACACCAGCTAGTAAAATTTGCAGAACAGACTTTACAGACTGTCAGAACCAGCAGAAAATATAGAGCACTGTTATACATTAAGAAAAATAACGTGAGTCAATACTGTATTCACCATCTGCAAAAAAAAAATTACATGTAAGTACGATACGTCGGTTGTTGTCTCCAAAAGGCTCTAGGGAGGAAGGAGATTTTTTTGAAGACTTGAGTGCTGCCGAGTGCGATGTAAGATGAGCAACGCAGAATGCAAGGGCGGGGGAAACTGGAGGTCCCCGAAAAAAACCTTACGTAAATTGCAACTTCCGCCACGTTTCCCGCGTGCGGAAATCTGAAGAGATCCAACTAGGAATCGAACCGTCCCGGATCGCTCCGATGGCAGGCGAGTTTTCTGACCATTACACCACCGCGACCAGGCTACGGACACGGGCCTTGTTTTTGATTGGCTACTGAGCGTTGTGAGGGATTCCCTATTGTCAGGGTCTCGTTCTGGGATGTTCGTCTGGAGCTGCTGATTGGCTAAAGACTACAGATGGTATAAAATCGCGAGTTGTTTTGCCAGAATATTCTCCAAACCACCGTTACGTCCTGCGCTTTATGTGATTTTTGGATGGTTGTGTGCAACAGTGTAGCTGTTCACAGACAAATCATAGCCGTTCACTCGAAGCGCACAAGAATTACTATCACTCTAAAAATAGTTTGTAAATTTACCAGACGTGCGTATAGGAGCGATAAGAAAGTAGGTATGGTAGAATTGTTTCCCAGACATCCATGGCAACACTCCTAAACCTAATTATAAAGCAGTCAAATGCATACTAAAGTTACCAGACTTGTACTGTAACATTTGTAAACGTTTGCATATTTACAAGACGGAAGTATGGTAACTGTTCCATACTGCGTCTGGGGTAATAACTTCATCAACATTTGAGGAAGTTTTTTACAGTGTAGGGTGAAAATATTTTTGCCCCACTTTGTGTCAGTGCCTTGCGTGATTCACACCTGCAGCTCAGCTACATGGCTATTGACAAGAGTCTTTTGTGCAGAGTTGTTGTTCATTTGCATACGGATAACTGCGACACATCACGTCTGTGATTTGCTGGTTTAACCTCCAGACGCTGGGTGTTAAGGGCGTTCAAGGGGGGAAAAATTCATAATTTTATATTTGTATAAAATAGTGTTAGTTTTGTAGACATTACTTCAGAGAACACTAACATCTAACGGAAAAAAATTAGCTCATCTAGTTTTCCCGTAATGTCACTTCAAAGTCAAAATTTGCATATTTTTACTTCATACAAAACTTGAAAACCAGTAAATATAATGA
>PNEQ01103203.1:10748-21600 GCA_003012365.1 Medauroidea extradentata | reverse complement strand
GGTTTTCAAGTTTTGTATGAAGTAAAAATACCCAAATTTTTACTTTGAAGTGCCATTACGGGAAAACTAGATGAGCTAATTTTTTTCCGTTAGAGGTATATGTACTCTCAAGTAATGTGTACAAAACTAACACTATTTCATACAAATATAAAATTATGTTTTTTCCCCACTTGAACAACCTTAAGGCATCCAATCACTGACCACAAAGCAGATATGCAGGTGCGCACGTAATGCACTGAAACAAAGTGCTGCAAAAATATTTTCGCAAAATTTCCTATCCCTAAGAATTACCGCTGTCACAGTCGCAAAGCGACTCAAACTCTACTTGGTAAAAAAAATCCCATCGAATTATGACGATCAGTTAAGGTTCTATCGACGATTGACATTCCAGTTGTTCGCCGACACCTTAACTTTCCAAACCTCTTAAGGCAACGGTTCCCTATTTACGCTGTATTTGTATTATTTTTATTATTTTTAAATTTTGAAAGAGATCATACATCTTACGTGAATTGCAACACTAAAAATTTGAAAATAGGGTTTACTATGTAGCCTATTTCAAAACTAAAAATTTACAATTCTGGCTCATTTTTTACTCAAAGACATGTTACTAAAGTCGACAAACAGGCAACAGTTCATCAGTTTTTTTTTTTTTACTTTGAAAATATTCGACCATATACGGAAAATAATTTTCCAAACTTCTGTGTGACGGTTATTACAATTTAAAAAATAATGTTCGCAAAAAAACAGCATAAATAAGTACCAGTGACCTTGATAAAGGCCATCATTGCCTGCGTCTCCGTCTCTAATGACCTTGATGTTGACGAGACGTAAAGACCTCCTACCTTATTTAAACTTCTCAGGTCACTGTTCCTATATAGTACAGCTCGAACTACTCATCCACTTTCCGTGCATCACACATGCTTTATGCTATCAAAGAAAGCATATGCCTACATTTATTCCCCAGCAACTGAATTTCATTGAACTGGCTATGATTCATTCAGATTTATCATACGTGCATCAACTGTGAGGCAAGGAATTGAAGTACAACCTTCACATTCTCAGGTTAGCAGACGGTTATTTTCAGTCACATACTTTGGTCCAGTGACAAAAACAATTGGTACAATCATACAGGCGTTGTGTTTTTAAGTTTATTCAGTCGCGAAATTAAAAAAAAATGCTATTGCCTTATAGTTATGTTTAAAATATTCGCTAAAACTTAAATAATTGCATTTCCTAAACTTCTGAAATATGTGTGTTTGTATTTCGCAAAAAAGTAAAATGCCAACATACTTAAAACTACGAAAGTGGCTGAAATTAGGAAACGGTCATTTAGTTGTAGTTGTTTTTTTTTTTTTTTTTTTTTTTTTTAAGTTTTGATTTTCGGTTTCAAAATAAATGTTGTTTGCGTTACGTGTAAAACATTCTATGTAACCCCAACAGCATCCGTCAAAAATTTGAGACGTTAAATCATTATTTTCGTCGGGGGAATTAAAAAATTAAACTACAACCAACTAACGAATTCGAGAAACAAACCTTCGACCCAGTCACATGGAGCTGTAAATACACGGTAAATTTCAACACATCATTATTACAGTAACTGAATTGATTATTCCACTTCCAGTGATTTATTAACACCCGTTTACATTTATTTATAATGAATTTTCCTTGGGTGAAAAAATTTTGATGTTCAGTTTTCAAGCGTTCAACGCAACAAACGTGCCGCAATTACAGACCAGTGAGTAAGTTATGTACACTCAAAGAAACAAAAACAAATCGCTGGGCCTTAAAATTACGATCGATCTGAGTTATGGTACTAGCTATACCTCTTCTTTTCACCAAACTTTCGGTGGTTCAAGGTTGCAAAACAAGTTCGCCAATTCGCGGGCAAGGATGATGAAAAGTTCCGATGTCCAATTTTCTTAGAATTAACTTGCGTGCGTTGTAATAGTATGGAGGGCCATTGTTGATGTTGCGTAACAACCTCATCATATGGCATAATGACAGCAATGGCGGGCTCTTAACACCACAGTGGACGCAGATGTATCGTCAGATAACAGTCGCACTGGCGGATAACAGAGAGCAAACATGCTTGCAGCTTGTAATCACGATACGTCCAGAGTACCCAGACGTAATTCTCCGAATGATACACGATTACTCCCGCCTATTTAAATTACATCTTACCCACCAAGAGTTCTGGATCTAAATAAAAGTCTTGCAGGAAAAATAGCTATTCACAGACAAAAATTAATTTCACACATTACGTCACTTGCTCGTCTACACCTGGGCAAATCTTACAAATACAGTCTATATTTGTATGACAGATAATCTGTTATGCAGCGTAATAGTTCTATCCGTTCTGTACCTCCTTGGACCTATTCCTGAAAGATATTGATAAATGACAATTGTTTAATGAACATTTTTCGTATTATAAAGACGATACCAAGTGTACGACACAAATATGTGAGCAAGATCGTAAGTTATAAATTCTACAAAGTAACAATACTTAAAATGGTAGACCTATACACATGGATGTAACGTGAATCAGGAGGAAAGGGAAATATTTTGGGAGATGATATACAGTATAGACACAGAATATTCAGGAATACAGAAGTGAAATAGCCGGTAGGACGGCGAACTCAGTAACACACGCCAGTAAAATGGCTTCCCTGACCAGTAACATGGAGGAAACGCCTAGCGCCAATCAGCGTAAGGCGGCTCCACTGCTAGCAGACTGCCAGGCCAATAGGAGACCTGCCGTAACATGCAGGAGCCAAACAGACACGGCGATGGCATCTACAACCTCGGGCAACCAATAAACGGTGAAGTTCGCTCGTATCAAATGTAACTCCTCGTCATTTCGCGTCTGTATTACTATTTAGTCTATGGCATAGACTAGAGGTTTCAGTCGCACATCTGTCTTCTAAAACCAGTGAATAATTTTCGATTTCAATATGCTTACGAATAAAATACTGGTTTCCAACTTTTTAATTTTTTACTTTTCCTTTCGCATTAAATAACGGCGAATGTAGCCAAAACGATAATTGTGCCATCAATTAATGCGTGTAAGTTCCGGAGTAATATGCAGCACTAATGCATTTTTAATTTTCTGTCATAAAATTACAGGATTACTGATGAAATTCTGATAGATGTCACACTACAATAATTCGCCAGTTCAGTTAGTTGTGCAATATTATGTATCCAATGCGCGTGATTTGATCGCCATAACTACTCGAACGTCTCTAATTCCTTGGACACGCAAGGTACTTCTAGCTAAACGGCGTCCTTAAGAGTCTTCTATAGCAGGCACTAAATGTCGCGTTCGAGGTACTAAATCAGGGGAGCGATACAGTCTAGACTAAGCAGATATGACTTATGCCCTGACGAGAACAACGATAGGGATTTACACGTTCAATTAAGGTACCTCTACGGAATATGGCCCGCTTAAGGTTCAAAAATCATGTGTGCCTAAGTCATTAACTAATATAACATATGGATGATGTAATACAGATATTTATGGATGATGTATGTTCACACTGGAGACTAGTGTGATACGATCCCACATCGATCTCGGCATTACCCCACAATGGCGACTAGTGGGCCATATTGAGAACTGGGCCATATTCGCAGGTGTCTTATAATAGGAAAAGTTCAGTATCATTCTGACCTACAAGTATGTCACTACTGAATTTTTTGTTCATGCGGTGCGGCCCATATTACTATACGGTCTTGAAGCTGTTGTTTTAATTCCTGGAAAAGTGATAATAATTAAGCATGATCATGTCCTAAACCCACGCGAAAAAACTAGGCTACTCATAAACTTTTTTGCCACCTTTTTATTCATTTCGTAAAATTTTTATTATCTTAGTGTACGGAATGATTTTAGTCCGAAAACGATATCGTGAAACTTAGCGCTCGATAATATAACTTAACATTACATCCGTACCCTTGCTTGCAACAAGGCAAGGTCCTTACGTCTCGTCAACTACGAGGTCGTTAAGAGTTGGTGACACAACTTAGTACAATGACAGGAGCTGGGAGAGGAGTCGGCCATGGCCTTTGCTATCGAACCATCCCAGCATTCGCCTGGAGCGACTTCGGGGAACCATGGAAAACCGAAAGCAGGATGGCCGGAGCCGGGGATCGAACCCGGGTCCTCCAGAATGCGAGTCAAGCGTGTCACCGTTGCGCCATCTAGCTCGGTCCCTTGCTTGCGCCAGGGAGCTCGGGTAAACAGCCCTATACAGCATGTTCTAGACGCCGCGTCTATCTGAGGTACGGAAGCAGGCTGACGATAAGAGCTGGACTGGCTCTCGTGCGTCAACCCACCGCATCGCCTTTTTTCCACGTTACGCGAAAATGGCGTGCAATGTTTTGGTCGTTGGCTTTATCTTGTGAAACTTTAAGGGAGCGGTCTACAGTAATTTTCATCACCGTGTTTTTATTTTTATATATGTACTATATATTTTTATTCTTGTTTTAGATACAAAATGTGACTCAATTTTGCTCTTATGAAACTGTTTATCTCTCATAGTTTTCGCGTAATGGCTCGTTAAAGCCAAAATTTGCATGTTTCCGATCGTACACAAACATTACAGTGTTATAAGACTTGTAGCTATTACGACGATGCCTATGCCGCCGTGTCGCCAAACTGGTAAAAAAGAATAATTGTTTTACGTTCTATGCTAAGATAGGGACAGTAATTTATAGTGTTCCTACAAACGTCTGCTTTGTAGAAGAAACAACGTGTTCTGTAAAACAGAGATGCTCTTTGCTCAAACTGCAGAACAAATATTGACGTTTAGGTACAGCCTACAACAAAAACTGGATTGCTGTCGCTACTTAAACAGAAGAATTGTCCGTATGTATGTTATTGCAACTTACTTGTCCGACTCCTAGTCCACTGGAATCTGTGAACATGTCATAGTATTGACTGCTGGAATCTGTAGTCCACACTTACTTGAAGAAAACCAAGAAGTTCCAAACATGCTAGGCTGCTCTGCACTGGGAAATTCGTAATTTTATAACTGTAGCAAACATTGGCAAATTATTACACATTACATTAATAATAATTTCTCACAAATAAAATATTTTTCGGTTCCACAGTTTTGTAAAAGTGCCTGTCATAGTAACGATTAGACAATTTTTGCTAATTACCCAAAGTCAAGCTATTCGAACGATATGAATGAAATTATTTAGAGTGAAAGTAAATGTATTAAGCAACAGAATGACACATGTAATTTTACGTAAAAAATAGTTTGTATTAAACAAAAATTCTTGAATGTACTGTACCTACATGTTTGCACATTTTAGAGTATCTTTTTTATAATACGTATTTTTTACGTGAAATGGAAAAGGTGTTACTCTGTACCGTAACAAATTTACTTTTACTGTAAATTATTTCATTCGTATAGTTTGAATAGTTTTTACTTTGGGTAAGTAACGAAAATAGTCAAATCACTACTTCACTACTTTGACACGTGCTTAAACGAAAACTATGGAACGGAAAAATTTGTTATACGTAGGAAATACTATTAATGTAATGTGAAACAATTGTACAGTGTTTGTTACATTTATAAAATTAAGAATATTACGGTGTATAGCGTCGTTAAGAGTACACATTTATTATCCTGGACCAGCCTCAATGGTTTGGGGTAAGAAACGGGGATTTAACCAATCTACAACGCATAGACGTGAGAAGTGCGCGGACCGCAACTCGCTCTAAAGGCACTCTTCTTCATAACACTGAACCGAGACTGGCTTCTGTGCGACACACTCATTCAAGAGGGGCAGTTTAGTACCGACCCCCTGGAACTATCGCGGGTTCAACGACCTGCCGGCTAGACTCCACAGTCCTGTGTACACTCCGCCTTCCACTATTTGTTTATTGACTGCTGCTCCAGTGAGTGGGCAAATGGACGACTTGAAGTACACGCCCCTTGACGTCACACCGCAAGGAAAATACTGTGGGAAACAAAGCTTGTTTACAAACATGCTGTTTTGTTCGTTGGTAATTGCAGAAAGCAAAAATGTTGCGCATTCATAGATTTGCACGCAAGGGTAAAAAATATTAGTTTCAATTTCATGGTTAAGATACGCAAAAACATAATATTAACGTTTACCTGAAAAAGCGGCAAATTCCAAACAAATAATAAATTTTCTTGACTTACATCTCATCCGGGACATGTGAAGCCAAACAGCTAAATGAAGGTTAAGTTCGGCTGCGGTATCCATGGAGATAGGAATTGTATCCCACACCTGACTGAAGCTCCGCCTCTTTTCAAGTCGTTGTTGTACATCCGACAAGGTAGCGCGGGAGTATGGGATAGTTTTCATGCTATTAGTTCACAGCCCTCGAGGATGAGTTTCAGTAACAATGGCCCAATAGAAAGTAATAAACGTGTACGGGAGTTGGAAATCTAGCGTTTTGTCACTTGAATTCGCGAAATTTGCTGGTATCTTATGAATCGTTTCGACTTCAGAGATGGTTGATCGTGTCATAGTCTCATCAGGTGTGCAATTGAGCACACTACGATGTTAGACTGCTATCTGTACCAAGAGTTCACATGACATTGGCATGGTGCCTCCAATCATAACTTTTTTCTCAGTGCAGAAACTAATGCGGTTATTATGATGTTGCAAGTAATGACATGATTCACTATAAAAGACAGCGGCACGCTATTCGTTCCTTTAGGTTCAACATGCACCTGCAGTAGAAGAAATGAACAGTTGGACAATGTACTTTCAACAGTTTTCCCTGTGAAATCGTTTGTTTGTAAAGTTACAAAGGTTGGATTTGTAGCAACGTGTATCTCCTATTCTATGAGGCGCGACAAAAATAGTATCAAGAACATATCACACGAATTCTAATATAAAGCACTTTCTCTAGGAACTGCGCGTCCCGTGACGTAAACATCGACCTTCACTCTAAACAATGAGTTACCTGTTCTGCAGTTCAAGTTCAGTTACTAGTTGATACCAGAGTCTTTTCTTGCGTTGTATCTACGGCCATCGGAAATTCCACGAATACATTATCGAGTACGTTCAAAATCATAATACTAAACAAATATAAAATAGTTAATCATCTTGCTTAGTTTCAGTCTTGCTCCTGTGTTTCAGACAAAATATATTTGTAAAACTTATTTTTGTATCGTTTAGGGTTAATAAAGGTAAAGGTTTATTTGTAAAATTTTTGTCGTGTCATTTTTATCATAGTTAATTGTTAACATTTACGTATTTATTTATCTCTAATGGATAAAATATAACTACTTTAATTTTGGAAGGATTCAATGATGTTTTAAAGAAGACGTGTGAAGATAGGGCCTATATCTTCTAGAAATGTTGAATGTGAAAATTTTACTTACTAGATACTGTATATGGTCAAATTACTATTACACTTCATGTGTTAGTCTACACTACAACATATTAGATGGCGTTATCGATAATACACGTCGTATATGCAACAATATTTCGTAGAATTTTTTATTCCAACTGATATTTTAAAATTCAGCGGAAAGAAAGGAAATATAAGATTATATTTGTACCGAACTGTATTTAAATTTTGTGCATTAAGTAGGATTTAGTTTCAAACAAAAAAATATTGAAGAGAATAATTTCATAGCTTATGTCATGTGTATTGTCAATGTTCTCTAATTTTTTATTCGTAGTAAAAATATTCCTAATAATAGAAATTAAATCTCGTAAAGCGAAAGCGAATGCAGTGAGCTGCTTCATAATACCTTCCCATGACATTTTTTTTTAATCTTCCGTTTAATTTTTTGTTTATTTCAAATTTATCCTACTTGGAAAATTTCGAAACAAAAGAGTAATTACAAAGGTTTGCTAAAAAAAAATCTCATTGATTTTACTTTCACTGTAAATATTTAGTTTTTGTGGTAAAGGTACTTTATTTTCAGACCTACTATACTCATGCACGCTTACCAACAAATATAAATTATTTTATTTGCAGGAAATAACATTATATTTAGTGTCTAAACCTGGAACATTTTACGGTAGAAATGTAAAGTAATATTTTTAACACCCTGCGAAAAACAGTACACCCGTAATGTTTTACTAAACTAGCATGACAACCTGTGAGTGACGTGAATAAAATTGCCTAACGTGCAGGGGCATCATCTCAGTATCACTAGGGAACCCTGTTTTTCGCGAAAAGAATTTTGCCTCAATTCGTTTCAGTACCTTACTGGCACATAAACAGTTCTGCTTTATTTTTATTGGCGGTGTCTATGTGAAGAGCCGTGTCTTATTTGACTAATCCAATTACAATAACGTTCCTGCAACACCACACGTTTGTCATTTGCCGGCAGTATCCCACGGCTCGAGTGAGTTAAAATATCCAATCACTGACCACGAAGCAGAACTGCAGATGTGCACGTAAGGCCGTGAAATAAAGTGAGGCAAAATTCTTTTCGCGAAAAATAGAGGTCCCTATGTATCACAGAACACCTGGGAAAGCAGAAGCTAAACGGCAGCGTATGGTGAACTTGAGACCGCAGTGTGGCAACACTGACTTGCAACATGGTGGAGAGTAATTTGCCAATGAGTACCATGAGACGAAGAAGCTGTAATGATACCCGAACAATAGGTAACAGGTAGCCCCCTATAGCGCGCCGTAGCCAGTCAACCCGAGTCTCGTGCAGACAATAACCGACCATGTACGCAAACATCAAAGGCACCGGCACGCCGTTTTGCTTCTGTATGCCTATCTACTCTGTGGTATCGTAAGCCTTGGGCGCGCCACGGGTTGCATCATCGCGACTTTGCCTGGGGCCGCGATACATAACCTTGGGCGGTATAGCCCATTCACGATAATGTGAGCACTTGAACATTCTTATGTAGATCTATTTTTAACCTACCTGCACTTGCGTATTTCCACCGAATGTAAACGTAAACATGGCCGCATATATTAGTTTTAATTCATTGTTTTTCTATTTGCATGCGGAGTAAAGATACAAATTAATCGAAAATATATCTCAGGAAGTTGTCCAAATGCTCACTTTATGGTGAATGGCATATACATATAGTCATCTGTCTATAATAAACAGTGCAACTGCAGCGGCTGTGCGCTTTCACAACGCCTTAAAGTAGTGCTACAATCGAAATAATTATAACAGTTCTTTGTGTGTTTTTTCCGTCCATAGATATATGTATTACGATAAAATAAGCAAAATTATGATTTTATATATAGCAAAATGTTAACAAAAATAAAAACACAAAAGAAATTTGTTTATGTTGAAAGGTTAAGAGAAGTAAGTGAAGCAAATATTTTAAATTGAATTCACTGGACTGTGAAACCTGATTGGAAGAGAAGTTTAAACATAAGGGTTTTTTTCATGTCAGTTGTAGCAATGGCTTTGGCACTGGTAATGGATATGGTTGTGGTTATGGTTACTTCGATGATAGTACGACCTTTAGGCGGTTATATTAACTCACGAGGTTAGCCTGAGAAGAGTAAATTTTCAACTTGAGGTGTTAATACAGTAGCAGCCCGAGTAGAGTTTTAGTGGACCCAGTAGGTCACGAGACCTTGAATTGAGTTTGCAGGCATTTAGACATAACCTGGTGACCGTGAAAATGATGAATATTAAAAAAAATTCTGGTATGATTTCCGCTTAGTTATACGTTAACAGTTCAATAGTTGTGCCTTTAATGCATCGCGCAATGAAAACAAAATTTCCGCTACTATCGAAAATATTCTTAATTTTAACTGTCAGAATTTAAATAAGTAACAAATAAAATAATTCCATCCGACTAGTGTCACGAACACGCACACACACACATATACACACACACACACACACACACACACACATATATATATATATATATATATATATATATATATATATATATATATATATATATATATATATCAGCGTTTACCCACGACTTTGCTCGCGTATAATTTGGCCCTCGAAGACGCCACGTTTAAAACACTGGAAGTTGACGTAGTAAGTCCTGGTTCGGGCCTTCAGCCATCTTTATTCTTTATGCTCCTGTATAGTACGCCTCAGCTCGGGCCACAGAATATTTAGGAATTCAGAAGTGAAATAGCCAGTCGAACGGCGAACTCAGTCACACACGCCAGCAAAATGGCTTCCTTGGCCAGCAACATGGCGGAGACGCTTACCGCCAATCAGCGTAAGGCAGCTGCTCTGCTAGCCGACAGTCAGGCTAATAGAAAACCTGCCGTAACATGCAGGAGCCAAACACACACGGGGCTGAAATCAACAGCCTTGGGCAGCAAATAAGCGGCATAGTTCGCCAGTATCAAAAGAGCCGCCACGTCATTTCACGTCTGTATTACTATTTAGTATGTGTTTCGGGCCATCAGCCATCACCGTCGCAATTGCGTTGACGACTTCTAAAAACGAGCCTTCGGCCATCTTTATGTTCCTGTAGTACGCCTCGGTTCGGACCTTCAGCCATCACCGTCGTACTTGCGTTGACGATTTCTAAGTCGGGCCTTCGGCCATCTTTATGTTCCTGTTGTACGCCTCGGTTCGGACCTTCAGCCATCACCGTCGTACTTGTGTTGACGATTTCTAAGTCGGGCCTTCGGCCATCTTTATGTTCCTGTAGTACGCCTCGGTTCGGACCTTCAGCCATCTCCGTCGTACTTGCGTTGACGATTTCTAAGTCGGGCCTTCGGCCATCTTTATGTTCCTGTAGTACGCCTCGGTTCGGACCTTCAGCCATCACCGTCGTACTTGCGTTGACGATTTCTAAGTCGGGCCTTCGGCCAGCTTTATGTTCCTGTAGTACGCCTCGGTTCGGACCTTCAGCCATCACCGTCGTACTTGCGTTGACGATTTCTAAGTCGGGCCTTCGGCCA
>PNEQ01103203.1:0-10648 GCA_003012365.1 Medauroidea extradentata | reverse complement strand
TCGGACCTTCAGCCATCACCGTCGTACTTGCGTTGACGATTTCTAAATCGGGCCTTCGGCCCTCTTTATGTTTCTGGGACCTGCTGCCCCCCGATTGCAGGGTCATTTAATGGAGTTATCGAGGAATATATATCGTGAATATATTCTCCGTGTGCAAATATCTGTGTGTACCAATTTTTCATTGTTGCGGGAATTTATAACATCTTTATGTGTGCATATATATTTTTTTTTCGATATTTTGATAGTTATTCTGCTATTCGGGGCGGAGTCGAATCCAAAAAATCAGAGATCATTAAAATTGGTCCAGCCAACCGACTTTGTTTTATGTATATAGAGTAGCGAAATAGTCTGCATGAGATGAGGAGACTCGTAATCATAGGCGCAACTAAGGGGGGGGGGACAGTAGATCAGCCCCCCCCCCCCCAAAAAATAAATAACCAACCAAGGTCTTAAAAATTACAATTAATTTAATATTGAATAATCTGTGATACTGTTACCAGTAGAATATTCAATGTTTAGCAATGAAAACTGCTAAAATAGCACTATTTTGCACCTTGAAATGCGAAATTTTTCCGGGGGAAGACCCCCGGACCCCCCGCTTGAAGATGTGGTGGGTGATCCTTTATAATATTCGTAGGATAGCCATTCTTCCCCGTCTGAAATTCATAAATTCTGACTACGTTACTGATTACAGGTAGGGGTAGCTTGCGTATAACAGTATTCACAGAATTGTGCCTCCCCAAGTGTCCATTCTAGTTGCGCCTATGCTCGTAATGACTATTTCCTAATTAATACTTACCTGCATAACCGACTGACGGAAGCCGCTCGGAGTGACAGATGGCAAGTTTGATAAAGAATGTTGCCCGCCGTGGACGAACACCGGTGATTTAGTATAATTCGAACATACTTTCGGAGAAATCCCGTTAATGCACTCGGCTTTATTTTTTGTTTTGTTCCTCCTCCAGGTTGTCTGCCGGGAGAAATGCGGCTGTGCGCCGCGGAGGTGAAAGCCGGAGGTCCACGACAGGCGGCAGCGAGCGTACATTCCAGAGTCGACAAGGACGTTAATCGACCTTAAGCTGCACGTAATAAAAGTAATCGAGCTGCGGGGGAACGGGGGTTTTTACCGCTCGCTTGCAAGCCCGCCTCGCTTCGCAAGCGCGTCTCTCTTTCTCTCATTCTCATCTTCTTCTTCAGCCACAGAAGAATGGTTTGTAAATGTGGAAGGTAAAGGGGAGATAGTACCGAAAATAAAAATCTTCCATCCGACTACTCTAAAGACCAACTGTTGACTCAGGTCCGGCAGCACATGTGACTGAATATCAGAAATCGCGTACACTCTGAAAATAGGGCACAGCAAAATAACTTTCCAGCAAAGTAAATTGTTTATTGAATAAATGGTATCAAAATGTGCTTTATAGTTTAATAGAACACAGGCCTAATGTTTAAAAAATTATTGCTACAAGAAACCTGTATTCTCGTGGTGTAATGATGATGTGAAGGTAAATGTATGTGGTTGTGTAATGTGTACTAGCGATGGTAGTGTGGAACGCTGGTATGTGGAAACTAATTCAGATGCGTGTGACACAACAAACCTTACGTGGACGTTAGCCACGTGACACATACACATATAGCACTTCCAAAAAAAAATATAAATTACCAGATGACACTGAGACGGTAACACTCATTAAAAACTATTGGAATTAAGATAATCCTGATTTATTTAAGGTGAATTTGAATGCAAAGAAAAGAAAATAGGTGCTATCCCAATACAGGCTGCTGTGGTATTTAGTATGAAAAATTACTTTCTCCACACATATCACTGACATACTCTATACACTTCCAAAAATATCAAACGTCACATACAGCAATTATGTATTCTGGAGTTATAAAATAAAATCAGTAGGTTCGAAATTCAGCTCAAAAACTAATGGTTTGCTCGGCTAGTTAATCGAGTGGTAGGTATGAGATACTACACAAAGGACCACTGGATAGGCTACAGGGTGACGTATCAACATTAAATTCAGTCTCGCAATTTGTTAGTAGCAGTTCAAAACAGTTTAGATAAAATTTAGACACTTCCTGAGGCAAATTTGGTCAAAATAAGAAGCGTGGCACAAAAATAGTTCGAACAGTCCCGGAGGCTTAAAACTTTTATAATTTTTACACATTTTCAGTTCAACAAAAAAAAAATTGAGCCACGGGACAGGGATAAAAAACATAGAGATAGTAAGCGTCAGTCTTACAGTTCGTATCCCACGATGGCTTGATGCTCACAACAAACTCTCAGAAAAAAACTGGACAAAACGCAGCCTCTTCTTAAAATGGCTTAATACTTTTAATAGTCTAGCTCCCTATTTTATGACTCGGCTCCCTCGAGTCCCTAAAATTACGACGGCTGCAGGAACAGGCGTCACAAAAAAAAATCGCCTGCCGCATACGTCTCGCTCGTGTGGGAGTCGGGAAGAAGCTAAAAGGACGCCGCTAATAGCGTCACTTCAAACAATAATCAAAGAGGATTTTGAAAAACTCTCTATGCTAGGAGCAAGCAAACTTCGGTGATAATTGGTTAAAATTCCTCACTGTATATTCTGTTGAATATTCCAGTACTTTAAGTCATAGCATAGCTAAAATTATAGCCGTTAAAATTCCAAACAAAATTATTCTTATTAAAATTAAGTCAAATTTTGATCAGCAGGTTATCAAAGACCTAAGGGGCTTTGATAATTTAATAAAATTATTATAGTATTTCTCTTAAATTAAAAGTCTTTCATCACAGATTAGTAAAATTAACTTACACATTTCCATTACACAGAGTAAATTAACAGAGTAAAAAGAGATTAAAAATAAAATGACATTGTCATCTGTAATCTCATTATAGTATTATTTAAAGAGAATGTGTACCGACAGCAAATGTAGGTTCTTTAACTTGTTTTTCGCCGAAAGGCAAGGTTTATTTTCCGTAAGCTTGTAACGGGCATTTAGGAACTCGCCCGTATAAATGTGTATATGGATAGATATGAGTACATAGAGAATTTGGGGGTGAAAATAATTGGCTGGCGATACCAAAAGAGGGTTTTCGACAGCCAATTATAAAATTCGTGACAAAAGGATAGAGGACATGACTGACTCGGTGGCTGTGAAAAATGCCCGAGAAGAGCTTATGTCATGCGTGAGACGGATGCGAACCCTGAACCTTACAAGACGTGACTCGCAACTCAACCCCACCCCTGCCCTTACAGCCACAAAGCAAGAAGGGCCACCATTTAAGATAAGTTTATTTTTATAGCATCCGATTAGAAGGGGGGAAAGCTATCATATGCTTCGAAGTTATGTCTCAGGAAACTCCTTTGCATTACCCTCCTATTTCGCCCTTCTCTTTCCAGGTTGTGTGGTTGTAGTCTATAGGCTAGTCTCCAAGAATATATGTGTATTCAAGCAGACAGAAGCTACTCATTGGCTGTTCACTTGTGACACAGTGAAACGTGATTAAGGTTCCTATCTACCTGCACTTGGAACGCATTACAGCGAGTTACAAGTAATCATATTTGGAAGAAACATCTCAACACGCATATTACGTTTGTTTAACTATGAAAAGAAAACACATTTCAAACAATGTTTCTATCAGTTTAAAAATTAGGCTCGCTTATTGGAAACACGATGTTCAAGACCCTTAAAATGGCTAAAAAAAACTGCTTTTTTTAAACTGCCGTATCTAGGAAAATTCCAACCAGATTCAAAAACACAACAATAGAAATAGTCGCTGGAATGTGAACCATAAGTATCGTAAGTAAAATAATGCGATCGCAGCTTAAGGTCCCATAGGAAAATTAATAAAATTAAGCTCTGCGCGCCAGTTGCGGGGTTTGCGTCTAGAAGCGATAATTAGGGACCCTGTTTTTTCGCGAAAAGAATTTTGCCCCAATTTGTTTCAGAGCCTTACGTGCACATCTGCAATTCTGCTTCATGGTTATTGGCAGCGTGTCTGTGTGAAGAGCCGTATCTTATTAGACTGAGCCAATTACAAAAACTTTCCTGCAACACAACACGTCTGTGATTTGCGAGTATATAGAATCCCAAGGCACGTGACAGTTAAAATATCCAATCGCTGACCACAAAGCAGAAAGCAGATGTGCACGTAAGGCACGGAAACAAAGTGAGGCAAAATTATTTTCGCGAAAAAATAAGGTCCCTAGCAATAATTCTTTACATACGCCGACAGATGTCACTCTTAACGCTCCATAGGTTTGTGCCTCACATGCATCAACGCAGCCTACTGGATAAGAACGCTAACCCTGCATTTAGTTGCTTCATTATAATTAGGACCCGGTAGTTTTGGCGAAAAGATTTTTGCCCCACTTTGTTTCAGTGTCTTACGTGCACACCTGCAGCTCAACTTCATGATTATTGGCAGAGTGTTTTTGTGCAGAGTTATTATTCATGTGACTGTCCCAATCAGTACATGGATAACTGTGACACAACACGTCTGTGATTGGCGGGTTTAACCTCCAGATGGTGTATGTTAAGGCATCCAATCACTGACCACAAAGCAGAGATGCAGGTGCGCACGTAAGGTACTAAAACTAAGTGGGGCAAAAATATTTTCGCGAAAACTACCTGGCCCTAATTATAATTGACTTAGTGCCATCCAGGTTAACTCAAATAAGTTGAAGGCCAGCTGCGAAAGTGATATGAAGTTAAAGAGTTGTCCGAAATGTATCTAGTGCTCAAGTGAAAAAGAAAATTGATCAAGTATGCGTATGTACAGAATTCACCAAAGAAAAGCCATTACAAGTTATAAATTAAACGAGAACAAAGTACGCTTCCAGTGATTTACTTTTCCACTAGTGACGTTGGATCATACCTACTTCGATCATGGGAGATGGTACCGGCATTTTCTTGTTTAATATACCGAACCGCAATTTTAACATGAATAACTGAATCTTGAATAAGTTCGCTACGGCTTCTTGTACATCAAGACGACAAAAAACGTGAGTTTTATTCTTCCCATTTTCATGCTCTCGTGACTTGCGGTTATATAGTGTTTTCAGTTTATGATTCCATTCTCTTCTTTCTTGGAAGGCAATACCGAGTCGGAGTGCGGTACTAAAGCAAAGCGTACAGAAAAATGTATCATGTTGTGCATGAATGCCAAAGTATTCTCAAACAATGGCCGAATGCCGAGAAAAAATATCACTCCGCAACCGTGCGTAACAACTTGTTACAACGTGGTAATTCGCAACACCATCAGCTGTACGTAGGCCTACTGCATAGTTACAGCGATAAAATCTGGCATGAGTATTATTGCGTGTAATTAGATATTATTTCACTCTTAAACGTGCTTAAAAGATGATTACTCATTGACTGTCAAACTTTTAGGATTTTTAAATTCCAATAATTCCTACACGTCTGAAAAATAAATGTAAGCAATTATTGCTTGAATACTTTATAATATTTAATTTACGAATAATGTAACCCATTGTTATAACCACGATATTATGGCGAAAACATATTTGCATCAATTGGTTGCAATGCCTTACATACACATCTGCTCCTCTGCTTGATGGTCAGTGATTCGATGTTTGAACTCTCGCTTGTATTGGGGTTCTACTGGCAAATCACAGACGTATGGAGCCACAATTGTCTAAGTTTGATTGGTGCAGTCAAATGAGAGACCAGTCTGGGCAAAGACGTACTGCCAATGACCATGAAGCACAGCTGCCGGTGCACGTAAGGCATTGAAGCAAAACGGTGCAAAAATCTTTTCGCGACAAAATCGTGGCTCTACCCATTGTCCTTAGCACTTAAATAGAAACATTCACTTGATTATTTTATCCGCTGTAGATAATACAGCGTGGATGAGATAAGGTTGGCACTCGTACGGGAGGCAAGAATATCAACGTATTTATGCGCAGAACCAGTGGCGGCTCGTGGGTTGTTGCCAGGTAGGGCTGCAGTTGCCGAGAGTTGTACAGGGTTGTGCACTGGTTGACTCTACAGCCACTGACAAGCTGATGTGCAGGTGCCTCTTACTACTGAGTGGTCACAAAATATCTAGAAGCGGCAAATATTTCATGGTCATTGATCTATGGCGTGTTCATCAAGAGTGTACAGTTCCGACTATCTGCAGCCCCACCTGGCAACAACCCACGAGCCGCCACTGCGCAGAACACTGAATTGGGTGCGCAATATTTTCGTAGCAGGCTATTATTTTTCGATAGTACTTCCATTTTATTTATTTGCAGAAAGTAGGATGCACAGTAGAATGAAAGACTCTAACTTTCCGTTAACGAATCATACTGTTATTTTTCCAGGTACAGCAATCTTAAAAAAATATTTTTAGCTACTTCGAGGGGCCCGAAAAGCATGTATTTAAACATACGTACAGTATTCTTAAAAACGTAGCGGAATAGTTTGATGGGTGTGTTATTTTAGTGGCTAATACACAGAAAACACGCATGGGCGTACCCATAAATTGTTTTCGGGGGAGGATTTGAACTATAATTGTGAGGGTAGTATTAATAATTTACCTGTTTTAGTTGTTTTTGAATGCTGAGATAGTAAAATGTTTTAATCTGTTTATCGTCTGATTATTATTTTTTTATAGTCTGAATATAATGCAAATTGTTATAGATGCAAAAATTTCCTAATTTTTTGGGGAGGTGAGGGGTTGGAATTGTAACCCCCCACACCAATCCAAAGTACGCCTGATGAATCAAGTTTAGCAGAGTTGCGTAAAAATACGACTGACACGCTACAACACCGTTCATTCACAAAGCGAAGACAACTCCACAACGAATTAATTATAATCCACACAGTAGTTGTGTACGCCGAAACCAATTGCTGATGGAGTGCATCTTATACCACCGTACATACTCGGTTATTCGCTTCGCGAGAGTTTAGAAACGGATATTGTGTCTGATTGGCTATTGCTATCTGTGGATGATTCGCTATTATTAGGAACCCATAAATGTAACGAAAATATTTTTTCTACTACACTGTTTCAGTGCTTTACGTTAAGGTTAATTCTACTACAGGTTAGAAAGATCAGTGATAAAAGTTTGGCACTGGGAAAATTTCTGCCGCTTGAGCGCTGGTATCGGTAATAAGCGCAAACTGACCAATCACAGAGCTTTCTTGAAATTTAAGTTACACAAAATTGATAGTTGAAAACGCGAAATTGGTTAATTTTCACTTTATACTTAAGTTAAATCACTTCTGTCATTTCCAAGCCTATTTAAATTTAATTACACCACAGTTTGTTTTTTTCCTGGTACTTTAGCAGTAGCAGCGAAACTAGCGGGAGAAATTTTCCCTGTGCCAAGCTCTCCCATAAGAAAACACATTTTCTATCTAACCTGTAGTAGAATTAACCTTACTTACGCACACGCCTGCATCTCTGCTTCGTTGTCAGTGGCAGTGGCGTATAGTGGTCGTGTTCCAAGGCGTGCAATGTATGCTCCGACTATATGCTTTGAGCACGTGGACTCAGTGTGCCTACCTGTCATATCCAATAAACATGTGTTGTGTAGGCCGATGAGTATTAGCTACTGGACAATACGTTAGGCTCGCTCGAGAATGTACGTACCTCTACCAGTCTAACAGTTTCACAGACAACTCAGTGTTGTGTATAGTCACTGCTTACCACTACATGCCTTGGAACACGACCACGATACTAAGTGACTTTTTAACTCTCAGCATCTTGGGATTTGATCCGCAAATCACAGACGAGTAGTGTCGCAGTAACTTTGTTCTGGTTGTCATAATCAAATGAGAAAAAAAATACTGTATTGTAAAATCAAGCAAAATTTGTTTGAGACAACCACATGGTACAAATGTATGGTTTGTTAAAACCAAATTATTTCTTTGAAATATGTTTGTTGTTTTAACCAAATGACGTGATTGATGACGCCACACAGATATTGTTAAATCAAACACACATTTGTTTGGGCAACCATTAAAGTATACGACAATTAAATTATTTTGCTTGCTCTGATTACGAAAGTAAGATTTATTTTCACAGCGACTTTTATTTATACAAATATATTTACGTGTAAATATTAAAAAAATAACGATACTCACAAATTCGATCTCAAAACCTTTAGATTACCGACCCGTGACACGTAATTCCGATAAACTCGTGATTCAATTAAACTCGTGTGCACTCGGCAAAAATATTTTTAACAGTTGTTAGTTATCTTCAAGCATATAATCTAACGATATTATACAAACGAACACAACAATTAATACTCTACAAATGTAGTAAATATCTATACTTAAAAAAAAAGTGAGCAAGTTTCCTAAACCACAGTGTGTGTAACAGCTAACACGTGAGTACTAAATAACTGCCATTACGAGAACGACTTCCCGAACGGACATATTTCGTTGCTTACAACCAAATCGTTTATTCGTTTTGATATCTGCCACGGTTTAATCTACCAAATCTGTATAGCATGTCATAAATACGGTTGATTAAAGTAAATATGATAGTAAAAGCAAATAAAAACTAATGAAAGGAAACTAGCGTTCGTATTTTTAACAGGGACAAATATTTTGGGTAAAATCAAATGCACGTATTCTTAAGTATAACATCTAAAGAAACTATTAACATAACGAACCAAATAAAAGTTTGTTTGAAATCAATTACATTAACAAAATTTTACTCGAAGCAAATAAATTCCAGTAGTAACGACAACGTTACGATTGTTAAATAAACAGTAATTTATTTGTTGCAACAAAATTAACATCAACCTTATTTATTTGTTTGCGTAGCAATCCATTTTTCTTAGTGCAAACCAAGAGACACTGTCAATAGAAACGAAGCAGAGCTTCGGATGTACACGTAAAGCATTGAAACAAAGTGTTGCAGAAATACTTTCACTACACTCTAAATCTGGATTAGTGAATATTCACTGATTCACGCCGATGGATGGAGCAGTTCCAACAAACTGAATCAGTGAGAAATTACAGTGAAATCTGTGACTATTCACTGATTCCGATAAAGAATGCCAACATTCCAGAAGTTAATTAGTAGAGCCCGGAAAAATTAGCGGGTTCACTGACTAGTAGGCTATCCTCCAAGAATGTATGTTTTCTCAAGCAGACAGAACAGATAGCAGCTGCTCATTAGCTGCTCGCTTCCATGGTAAAATGGACATGTGATTAGTTACATTTTTCTTATTGGCTCAGCGACTTCCAGAAGGTGTCAAATAAGTCACGGGCTAGTTGCGAAATTGACACAAACGTGCAGTTGCTGGAATTCTAGCTTGTGTTGGAAAGAAAACGCGAATTTTTCAGGGCCCTATTAATTAGTGAATGTCCACAGATGTTCCAGTAATTTTTGACTGGTTTAATAAGTGAAAACTGTTCTTTGAAAAGAACTGGAAAAAACTGTGAATATTCACTGATTCACGTGTGAGATGCTGGTACTCTTAAAGGAAATCAGTGAATATTCACTAATTAAACAGTGACTATTTTCACTGGTTCAAATTGTTTAAACTGCTCCATCAATCAGCGTGAATCTGTAAATATTTACTAACTCAGATTTAGAGTGTAAATTCAGGGGACTCTACCTATTGGTTAAGACTCGTCTGGAAGTCTCGATTTACAAATGACTCTCTGTCACTGGGGACCGTGGATTTTCAAGATAAGATTTTTGCAACAATTTGTTTCAAAGTCTTACGTACGCATCTATATCTCTGCTTCATGGTCAGACGTAATAAGTGACGTGTATACTCAAATCACATTGTCTATAACCACGAAGCAGAGTTGCAGATATGTTCGTAAGACATTACAACAAGTTAATGTAAAATTCTATTCGAGAAAATCAAGCCTACCTAATAATGTTTAACACGTAACAAACATTGTCAATCATCTCTAGGCGAAATTGTAATATGAGTATTTGCAACAATTCGCAAAATATACCGATCGAATGCCGCACGCACAAACATAAATTTTCATTTCTACTGTTAAAACCTACAAAAATGAATTAATGTGAACACGAAGGTAGACACCAGATATTATTAAGCAAACTTAATGAGAAAAAATTTAATACATGCGGATGTGACAAAAATTATAATTGTAAAAACAGAAGCTGATAGTAAAAACTGAAACTGGTAGTTCATAAATGACTGGCATAATATGCATTGAAAATAATCTTTATGTGTGCCACTTTTACCAAATTACGCGAAATATTACCAATTTAGTGCACCGAGTTATGAACGATCATTACACTTCCAAAATGAGTTGCTACCGTGAAACCTACCTGTAAATACATTTCTGTAATATCCGGTTACAAGCAAGAATGGTTAGGAAGAAAATGTGGGAAGCGAAGAGGAAAGGTAGTTACAAGGTCGAACGTTCCCAGTAACGACCGGCAATGAAATGGCTTTTTTTTGTATAAGACAAACAAAACTTTTCTGCAAAAACCCAAAGCAATTACGGTCAGTTACGTGCGGCTTGCGGAAGGACGTATAGAGTATATCTTGCTCTCTGCACCAGACAGCGCTGTCGTCACCGCATTTAGAAATGGATACAGGAACGTAAGAGAGAATTCAGAGAGAAGTTAATACGAAATATATATGCATACACACAACATACGCACACACACGCATATATATATATATATATATATATATATATATATATA
>PNEQ01103184.1:0-12790 GCA_003012365.1 Medauroidea extradentata | reverse complement strand
AAAAAAAATTTTAAATTTTGAAATTTTTTATTTCACATAAATATTTTTTGTAACGAGTTTTAAATGCTACAAGCCATAGACCAGGACATTTGGTTTTGATGTGATTTTTTTCATTTCATTATGTTATCTGGTTTTCAAGTTTTGTATGAAGTAAAAACACGCAAATTTTGACTTTGAAGTGCCATTACGGGAAAACTATATGAGCTATTTTTTTTTCCGTTAGAAGTATGTGTACTCTCAAGTAATGTGTACAAAACTAACACTGTTTCATACAAATATAAAATTATGTTTTTTCCCCACTTGAACAACCTTAACCTCGCCCAGCAATGTGACTTCAGCTCATTTCAGATGAGCTGCGTGTTGCCTACAAACCAGGTCAACGTATTTCCTGGATGTGTATATCCAGCGTTTATTTCGCGACAATGCTTCTGCATACGACAAGGTGATCAGACATTTTACGCTTAATTTTACGTGCTTCTTATCAATATACCTTTGTAAATGCTGATGAACTACTGGTACATACTTCTATAAGGGTTGCAACTACTAATTGAATACAAGCATATTATTGTTAGTGTCAAACATTACACATTCCGTAAAACTATGCCCATTTAGTTGTTTACCGTAGTCTTGCAGTTATTTTGTACATATGCTTTACAACACATTAAATTAACTGGTATACTTCAAGTGGACGTACAGTGCTAAGGACGCACTTTGGTGGTAAGTCATATTATTTTCCGTCTTAATTCGTCATGAGGAAAATACCTGCGGAGTATGTCCGTATATTTGATAAACATCCTGTATATTCTGCACTGATTTAATAAGTAATTGAAGTATTTAATAGTTGTTTTAATGCAAAAAAAATTTAGTTATTAATTACCATCCTAGTTTACTCAATTTAGTGAATCATTAAATATATCACATACCTAAATGTCGATATGTGTATACTCGCGTGTGCTTTATTACTTCCTTGAACATATTTTACACAAAAAGTAGAAATATATGCTATCAATGTTTGTTAATGTAAATTCTTTTATTTTAGAGCAATGAATAATTTAAATTAATATTGAAGGTAGCGAAAAACGACGAATACATATCAGTTGAAAGTGCTTTTTTTTTCAGACAGAAAATAGATGAAATACAAGGAGGATACGACTATACATGTGTCACATGTTTGAATTATAATTACAAGACAAGGAGCGTGTTCGGGACCAGGAAGCGCGCAGGACATAAGGTCGAACATTCCTCGTTCTCAGCGTTCAGTAGAGCCTTTAAGAGAAAAGTGCTCAAATGGCGTTTATCTTCTCTTCAAATTCTTCTCCTAGTTACGAGAACAAGTAATGTTGTGTCATTAACATTTCTGAATTAAATAGTAACTTCATAGTATTTCCAAAATGACGAAATAGTTTTAAAATATTTTTTATATCTACAGCAACTTTTAAACTATTTATGCCGTCATTTCTAGCTAAAAGTAACAGCTACACTGAAAGAAAAGTATTGTTGTAGGTACCATACTTCTGTTAAAATAGGGACAACAGTCCAGTTTAATTGTGAGTACTATCTAGATTGTTCCTATTACAATCTGTTTTGTAGATGTAACAATCTGTTCTGTAGATGGAGAAAAGAGCGTCTTTCTTTTACAGACTATATTGTCATTTCCACAGAACAGTTTGTTGTAGGAACAATGAAGATAGTAACGGCAACCTAACTGGACTGTTGTCCCTATTTTAACAGAGGTATGGTACCTACAACAATACCTTTCTTTCAGTGTACAATCGTAAAGGTGTGTAAAATTCGCAAACATATTTTAAAACGTACGGTGCTATGATTTTTTTTTCATTACTAACTATTAATGTTTTTATGTATGTCTGAATGCCTCACTCTTGAAACATTCGTAAGTGAGTAAGATATTTTGGTCAGCGCCTAGCATGGACGGCTTAAGCGCTGGTGAGGGATGACATGAGGCGAGTATAGCAGCACCGGAATGAACAAACGGGAGATCCTAGAGAAAAACTGCCGACCAACGGCATTGTCCGGCACGATTCCCACGTGCGAAAATCCGGAGACCGGTCTCGCCGGGAATCTAACCCGGATCGCCTTGGTGGGAGGCGAAAAGTCTGACCATTTGTACACCACGTCAGCTGATCTGTATTCTGCTTAATTTCTCAAACGGCTGTTGACTTATATTTATTCAGAACCGATAATATTTCACGATGTACGAGAAGAGAGAGGCTTGTTCTAACTGATACGACTCAGCTGTTTATAAAAAAATCAAACTAAAAATTACAGATTGCTGACTAATGTCCTTTTAAAATCTGCTAATAAAAATTGTCAAACATTTTCTCTCGGAATTGGTAGGTAAATTAGATTTTATATTCCAGTGTAACGACGCATATTTTGACAGTTAGGTTGTTGAGAGAAGCACTGGTGCCAGTTAGGATGCTAACCATATATGGATGTGCGAGTATCGACACGCCTTTAAGGAATACCCAGGCTAACGGATATGTCTGGAGAATATTCAGTAACGACGGTTGTCCAAGGTCGCCAGACACACAAAACACCCGACTCTCGACAAAATTACTCGTAAATTAGGCAACGGAACACATCCAAGGAAGGAATTTTCGTCTTCCATTTTTGGGTTACGACATTTTTTTATGTAGGGACCAAGTGTTTCACATCAAAGTCGCCGAATATTTATCACTTTTTGCATACAAGGGCAAATTGCAGTGTAGATGTGATGATTAGCGACAATGGAGGAAAATGGAATATGGGAAAGCAAAAGAGATAAAATTCAAAATGAGAGGTACAACAATAAATAATGCTGCGGATACTTTTATTGAAGAGGCTGTAATTATGACGTGTGTCATTAGTCAACATCCATTTAGTTCAGTTTGGAGGTTTTTTGTTAAATGTAACAAATATTGGAAGATGTGAAAGTAAAGAAGGAAAGACATTGGAATGCTCAACACATCGAGTCTTGTTGTCTTTAGTTTCGTGGGTATATTCAGTAAGTGTAATGGTCGGAAGTAAAAGTTGTGCTCTAAGAAGTGTACTTTACGTATTTTGCTGTTTACATATGCGTACAGCCACTGAGTTTCGGTGAAAAGAATTAGTACCAACATGTTTCAGTGCCTTATGACGTTTTTTACTCTCAGTGTCTTGGGGTTCTGGCCGCAAATCACAGACGTGTGATGTCGAAACAGTCTTGTTCTGATTGGCTCAGTCAAATGAGCGACGCCTCTGCACTAATGTTCTCTGCCAATAACCACGAAGCAAAGCTGCAGGTTTGCATACGAAGCATTGAAACTAATTATGACGAAATTCTTTACAACGAAAATCAGTGTCTTTGCATAAATGGTGCTATGCAGCAAGAGCCTTATCAACAAAATTAAAATTTTCTTTACAAATTTTTTAACCTTCTTCGAAATCGCTTTCTTTTCTATATAGCTACATAATATTACACTGAACAGTTTATATTTAATTATTTTGGTAAAACACAACGTAATCTACTTCTTACTAACGTATAAAAATTAAACAAAAAAGACTTGCATGTTGATAATACCCTTACTGCATGAGATAACTCCAAGTATAAATTTGACTATAAGAAGAGAAGAGTGAGTGTTCATTAAATGAATCTCACTATCTGAGCTGTGTTCCTGTTGTTCCTGATGCAGTGACTAGCGCACTTTCCTCCCACCACGTTCGTCTGGGTTCGATTCCCAGCGAGGTCGGACTCAGAATATTCTTACGCTATAGGAACGTGACGCATATTTCCGTTGGTTGAAGTGTTTTCTCGGTGTACTTCCGTAGTATCCATCCTTTGCTTCTCCATCATAGGACTTGATGTCATCCTTCAGTGTTAGACAAATTCCTATGAACTCCTTATTCTGTATTCTCTTTTGAAATTCGAACACGACTAATAAAGGGAGCGGAGTGGTAAAACATTAGATATAAACTTCAAACTTTAAACATAGTTCAGAACTGGATGACAATGCAATATTAACTAGCTTTCTTGCCTGCCTGTTTGTCTGTTCTGTATACATTTTACTTGTCTACAATCGATTATAAAACTTCATACGCGTAAGACTAAAGAGCAGAATATAATTGTTTATATATATATGTTATATATATAAAGTGATATACCGCGCTTTTAAATCAGACTAAAATGTAAATAATAATTCTCCTCGCCTTATACAAATTTATAACCTCATATATATTCCTAACCCATTAAGATTGTCCTGAAAATTTGTGACCGTGAATATTTTAAAGCTACGAAAATACCTTGTAACATTAAAAACGAATAATGTGGAGCTCATGTAACAGATAAGAGTAAGAAATGTAAAAATTAGCTTTGTTGAAAAATTCACACATTTCATATCATTTGCAGTAATGGCGTTGTTAGTGACATGTGAACTATTCATGCATTCATTATCAATTTCGTTTCAAAACTTAAGTATTTCCGCAGGAGTAATTATTATATACTTTTTAGTTCTTTTTTAAAAAAATACGTCAAATTTTTTATTTAAATAATTATTCAAAAACCCTTCAGACGATTGCTGAGATAGTTCTGAACTACACACTATAGCCGAGTTCTTCCTAGTTTCTTGTATGTCTGAGACGATGTTACCAATTCTATTAACTTATCTGTAGAAGACACGTTAGGTCCTACTACTAACTTACATACACAACACTTTCGCCCTTCTCTTCACAACACAATTGTTTATAAAGTAGACGCTGCCCTGATGTTTTCCGGTGTGGATTGATTCTTTACTTTTCCTCGGATTCTCGCATGTGGGAATCGTGCCGAGCGATCATATTCGTTGGCGAGTTTTCTCGGGATCTCCTGTGTCCCTCTCCTTCATTCCGGCGCTGCTCCATACTCACCTCATGTCACCCCTCACCAGCGCTAAAGACCTCGATCAAAATCCGTCTCACTCACTCGTACTTTTTATTTTCGCCATTGTGTGTTGAAATGACGTCAATGAGATTTAATGTAACTCAACATTTCTTGGGATTCTTAAGTTTGTCAGTTAAATTTACATTACATATTTTCCCTTACTGTAATAGAATAAACCTAAATTTGTCCTCAAATGACACTGATAAAGGCCTATGAATAGAGATCCAGAAAATTCGCAATTTCGTTTAAAATTACAGTTGAAACTTACGAATTAGCAAGTAACACGTTTGACTCATACTTGGAAGAACCCAGGTTCGAGTTCTGGTTACGACCATCTTGATTTCGGGTTGTCACGGTTTCCCGAAATCCCTCCAAGTGACTGGTATAGGGCGGTCCCGTAACATGGACCATGGCGATTCCTCTCTCAGTTCCTGCCCCTGTGTAAGGTAGTGTATCACTGTATGTAACGACGTATTTATGTCGACGAGGCGTGAAAACTACTTGATACTTGACTCTATTTAAGATAAATTTAAGCTTCGAAATCCTGCTGACAAACACGCCCGGACAGGACCAGACCTGTTCTATACTTGACCTAGTATCATTGGTACAGCCACGGTTTAATGGCGCAAATTTGTTTTGACTACAGACAACTCGGCTTGTTTTCTCTTTTTATGTATTTCGTTGTTTGTTTTTCTTAGTCTCTTTCTAAGATATCTGGGACGACTTAATATTGTAATAGCGTATGTCCAAAATAATAGAGTTTGCCACAGCACGGTGGTTTCGCGCGACACAATTGTTGATACACCAGCCAGTCTAGACATCACCGCTGGCCTTGTTTCGTACCTCAGACGTGGCATCTAGCGTCTACTGCATAGGGCTATTAATTACAAGATACTTGTATGAACATGTACGTCTGAGACATTTCCCACGAAATATTCACAGTTTCGCAATGAAATTCTATAAAGTAATAATATTCGCACGTCAATAAAAAAACTCCCGTATTTTTCAGATTAAATAATGAAATGTTATCCAATAAGTTAATGTAACCTACACAAGTAATTCAATTGCGATGTTTATAAACATACTTCCTTAACAATCAGACGAACGAACATCCTTCTACTATACAAGAGGATATTTCTATCTTAAATTATTAGTTACCAGCAGTGTGGCCGATGGGATTTCCTTTAGACTACATCTAAGGAACCACACAAATTTTATTAAATGTTACTGTTTTTCAGTAACCTACTCGGCACACTCTCTCGTTAAATCGAGTTTTAGTTTTAGTAAGTAGATCTGTTTCTATATCTTCCCCGATAGTTTCTATGCGTGTTTCGTACTTTTATTTTCAGGTTGATCCGTGACATTTCCCATTTAATAGATCAACCCTTAAATCATTCAAAACGAATTTTTATTAAGTACTTACTTTCTAAGTTCTTCAGAAACCTAAATAGTAGGGGTGTGCGAATAGTGATTTTAGAGATTCGGATAGTTTCCGAACGAATATTTTTTTTTTTTAATAATTTTCGAATATTGTTCGAATAGTGTTTCTTTAAATTAGGTGTATATTTGCCCGTGCATACTCTTGCATTTTTACGGAGATATAGAAATCCACCTTGCTTTATTAACAAAAGCATCAAAATTTAGCAGTTTTGCTTGTTAACCTTGAACATTCTTAAATATATTAGTTTTTGTTACTTCCTACCTGTTCTTACAGCAATATTCTGCTTTTTCTTCTTAGTTTTCTTCTGTTATTATGATTGTGAGACAAAATAAATTTTTTGTAAGTGCTTACTACAGATGACATAGCTGATAGAGTTTACTTGCCTACATGTATGAAGATAAAAAGAAAATGTAATTTTCTGTAATATTTTTAGAATAATCTTAGCAGGTCTACAGAAATGTGAAAGTTAAATTGATATGTAGTAAAATATTACAATACTACGATAAATTACATCTAAGTGTGCTGGAAACAATGTAATGCTAATGTTTAGAGAGACTGATCACTCTTCAAACTAATGTTGGTAAAATAACAGTTAAACTTCCTATGTGTTTCATATATGAAAATATTTGTAGAATAGTTTGATAGAATTTTTGGACATTATCAATCGGCTAGCTATAGTAGCAAATAAAAGTATCGGTAATAAAAACGTTTGCCCATAGGACACTCGCATTAACCATTTCATTCAGGCCTTGCTTACTTACAGAAATGTTTACAATGTCACAATATTAGCAGTGCATAAAATTCTAGCCTGAACCGTCGTAATTTCAACCCACCGAATACCTTGGACCCTCACTTTGGTCACGTTAAATTCGAAATTGCAGGCCAACACCAAAAGCTGAAAATGATATCTCCCCACCTTTTTGGCCGTTTAAATTCGCGTTCCCACTATTTACGACATTGATAACGATCCAGATTATTATTTTGCTTCTTTAATTAACGAAAATAATAATTGTTAACTTCCACGTAGCAAACATTTTATGCAAATAAACAGCGTCAATCGCAAACGAACGGCGTTAAACAACTTTTCATAGATGTGTGTGCGATAATTACGTAGACGTTGAACTTTCGCTCGATGCCGCTACCGCGATCTTACACCGCGGCCGTGATCGTACACCACTGCCGCCATCTTGTATACATCGAGATGTTTCCGCGTATTGCTACGCTTCGAGTGAAAAGTGAGTATCTGCGCTAGTATATCTATGGCCACGAATGTAACGCCACACGTGAATATGTAAATATTTATTTTTTAAATATCCGCGAAAGTCTGTTTTACTTATATTTATTTTAACCTTCAAATATAAGCGAAAACTCTAAAATCCATAAATTATATTTTGCTAGTAAGTAGAAATAGCCTTGTTTTCACCTCAGATTATTTTAAGAAAGAGTTAAAAATTCACTATTCGAAATTGCTTGAATACTTCAAAATTTTGGAATCCGGTATTCGTTTATCGAATTCGAATAATTCAAATTTATTATTCGAAAAATATTCGAATTTTGGAATATTCGCACACCCATACTAAATATCGCATTTTACGTTTCTATTTTTAAAAAATGATTTACTTCCCAAGCAAACGTTTTCCCCTTATTTTACCCCCTAAGGAACGAATTTTCAAGAAAACTGATGCAACTTACTTGCATTTATAAACATAAGCTTGAACACCAATTACCATATTTCTAACCTAAAAAATTATAGGCCTATGTTCCCATACAAATGTCATCCCCTATCTAACCCCCTAGGGAATTAATTGTTATTTATCTTAGAAACGAGGAGGGGTGTGGTTAGGGCAGCGGTTAGAGACTAGAGCACTCACTCCTCACCAAGGTGATCCAGGTTCGATTCCCGAAGGGTTAGACCCCGAATCCTCGCGTGTGGGTTACATGGTGGACACAGTCATTGAGTAAAGATCTTTACTCAATGACACAGTCGTTAGCCGACCTATTTTCTCGGGGTACTCCCGTTCCCTTACCCTTCGCATTCCGTCTCTTCTCCACTGCAGGGATTCATCTCACGTCATTTCTCGGCCAGGCAAACACTTTTAGGGCAAACGCCTGTAGACGTGGATTCAAGTGATGTTCTAGAGAAGACAAACTTTTAGGGCAAACGCCTTTAGGGCAAACGGTTTGTGGGACAAATGATGGTGCACAAACTACTTTTAGGGAAAACACCTTTAGGGCATACGACATTAGAGCGAACAACTTTAGGGCAAACGCCTTTAAGGCAAACATCTTTTTGGGTGTGACAGATAGACGAATATATTTTAAGGCAAACGACTGACGGCAAACTACGCGGTCCCGATACTGTTACTAGATCTTGTGATCGGCTTAAGATAGCCACCTGACTATCGCTTGAACTGCGTCTACAATGCTTATCCAAATAACGAACACACACGTCATACTACTAGGAAAATGACGTTTAAGACACCACGCACATTGGAAACAATTATTTTAAAGTCCTCGAACTTGGCTAAAATCGGCTTTTACGGGCAGTTGTTTCTCAAGATGTATGTACCGGATTCGTCAGAAATATAGGTCTACAATGTTATTGGACTTTGCTACGGTGACGGGTTCAGTACAATGATAGGAGTACAGCATAAAGTTTCACAGTAAAAACGTTACGGCGAGACACTGCGCACTCATTTACGACTTCGTACGTAGAGGCGATATCACAATATATGTGCCGGCCGACGTAGCTCGTAGCGTCTTACCACTTTTCTCCTCACACACACAAACATATCCTTCACTAGGCGTCAGCCTTAAGAGGGCGTGGTACGTAATCCAACGCTAAAACAATTAATATATAACTGTAGGTTTCTTGAAGCCAATTTGCGAAAATTAAACAATAGCAACCCTAGGCAATAGTTTTACCTAACGTTTTAAACAAAATTGTTTCCAGTGTTACAAACTTCTTAGGCACGATCTCTGACGCCGGAACTTTGTGCATTTAACTGCTGCGCAAGAGATCACGCGTAACGAATGAGTAAATGTGGATGAATATTTACTCATAAAGTTGGCAAATACCATTATCTAGGATTGTCATTGAGTATTTTATCCATATTGGCTTCGAAAAAAGCGTAGAAATCAATTAATGTTTTCACCGTTTATATATATATATATATATATATATATATATATATATATATATATATATATAACATTTGATGCATGTTTGTAACAATATAAATTTTACATCACTATCCACAAAGCTAAAACACACTTGTCTGATTTTAAAACACTGCGTTTTAAAAAATTTGCAAAAAAAAAATCTATTATTCTGCAGTATGTCTGTAATAACAAAACAGATAAACATGCACTAATGTGTTAAGTATTATAGGGAGATAATGAGGCGATGAGAACCAGACTGGCCTAACCCAATAATATGTTATGCCATTCTGGCATTTATTTTTTCTTAGAAATCTAAAATGCCAGAACAGATAGACCCCCTAGTGCTGTTTGGGTAACAAGATCATGCTTAGAAAATTTTGGCACATCAAAATGTAAATAATTCTTGGTCTATTTCCGCTATTAACTCATAGTCCCAAAAAAGCGGGTTAGGCCATTCTGGTTCTCATCGCCACAATATTATATCTATCGTATTATTGTCCATTTATTTAAGCTTTATTGTGAGTTTGGATAAACTGTGCTAAATAAAATGAGCTGAAATCATTATTTTTTTAACAAGAAGCACTGAGAATGACTTTACGATATTTCATCTTGAAATAAACGAAGAATCCAGAGTCAAAAGTTATATTCTATTGTGTTTTTTTTTTTGACATGGCAAAAATATTGTGTGATTGTTAGGAAGCAACACAGAAGTGTGTGAATAAACTCGTAAGCTTCTAAACATTGAATAATGTTGATGTTCATGTTTATGTCACAACACACTTCAACCTTAACATTTTAAAACAAGTATACCTTCATATTTTATACATTAATGAATAACACAGGAGTTACCGAAAAAAAATCGTAAAAAAGACAGCATTTCAAGCTAAACATTGTTGTTTATTTCAATGTTTTTTCAGGCCCTTACATTTACATTTTATAACATTCAAATTCATTTTCGAATTTCAAACAAAGTATGTGATACAGTAGCCACTATAAACCAAGAAAACAAACAAAATGTAAAATATCCCATAGACTAGAAACCACAAATGTAAGCTGAAAACACTTGAAGCCTATTGTGGTTTCTAACAGTTGAAGGTGTTCACCAGCTTAAAAAAAAATGTATCGCTTGTTTGTGTTTTAATCAAAACAACATCCTATCTGCAAGGTATTGACCATAGTCATTACCTGAACATTACCAAAGTCGGTTCAATTATTTTGGAAAATTTTCTGATGTATAAAATCTCTCTTTCAAATTGTGGAAAAAATTGTTTTTCTAAGTATTTTGCAGACATCTTTGTTCTGATGAAATATAAACAAGAATCATGTTTGATTATGCTACATTTTGGATTGTTTCTTCTACAGTAATGTTATAGCAACAATCGAAACTGTACCAGCAACTAGAAATTAATATTGTCCTTGTTATAATATTAAATTTTCTTCTGAATAAAAAAAAACTGAAATGAGATGAGCCAATCGTTACTTTAAGATATGCATATAATGTTAAAGAAGTAATTTCTCAACATTAGGTTAAATAGTATGTGTTAAAACTTAATCTTTCTGCAGGTGAGTAGACGTTTTAAGGTATCTTTTTTTGAAACTACAGCACTTGCAGATCCAAGAGAAGGCAACACGCTTTCAAACATCGAAAATTTAAGTCGCTTGAGAAGTTGTTGAAGGGTTCTGAATAAATCTGTATGTAGCTCAACGAGCCATTATTTAGACTTAGTGTTTTTTAGTACACCATGCATAATATATTTAATTCCCGGTTTAATTTATAAAGTCCGAAAACGCAACTTTGCTGAGTGCACCGTTGATGAGGACTTGTGTTTTAGTGCTAAGGAGCATTCAGTTTTAACGATCCATTTTGTCTAAAACGTTGAGATATTAATTCGTTTACATCAGGATATTTACTCTACTCTTACATTTACGTTTTTTTTTTAATTCTGCAAGTTAAACACAAGCTTAGATATACAGTAGCCACCATAAACCAAGAAGGAAAATGTAAAATTTCATAAAGACTAGATACCACTTATATATGCAGAAAAGAGTGAAAACCCACGTATGGTTTAAAATAGCTGAAGATGTTCGCCAGCAATAAAAACTCACTCTTGTATGTCATAATCTAACCCGCTTCAACCTGCAGGAATTACAAATTGTCATTTTCAGAAAAACAATTCAGATCTGTTATCTCTGCAAAGTACCTATCACGTAAAAACTAACTGTCCTATGTACAAAAAATTATTTTGTTTATTTTTACAGGCTCCCCTGCTCTGTTCATAATGGGAGAGATATCCTGTTTCATTGTCGTTGCTATTTGAATTGGTTATCAACTGTTCGTAATGTCGTAGAAACAATCAAGTTTGAACCGGCAACCAAACATTATTAGGTTACTGATCTCATTTTATTAGAACAAAAACTTCCTGCAAGAATTTTTTCTCAGTATGGACACACAAATATTTTAAAAAATTCAGCCAGTTGCTGCCTTAAACATTTCGTGACAAAGAGAATTTTCGAATGCCTGCTGTAAAATATTTAATGTCTTAACATTTTGCGTAAACTGATACACGTTAAAAATCATGTTCAGGGAAATGTAGAAGCGGTGAAAGAACTCTGCTTTGCCGTCAGAGCACTTGACGAATCAAAAGCAAGCAAACGCTTAAAAAGAAGAAAATTTGAGTTGTTCGAGTACTTGAAAGAATCAGGATAAAAATGTATGTAATTCACACAGCCATTTTTATATATTTAGTGATGTGTAGTTCGTTATGTAACTGTTGTTTATAATTCCTAGTTTTAAATAAAGTTTCAAAACTCCCCATGGAGAGGTACGCAGTGGTTGCGAATTCGGCGTGATTTAGTGGTAAAATACGCCCGCAATGCCTTCAAACACCCAGAGGCATCAAGTTATAATGTTCCACATTTCCTTAAAATGGTGACATGAGTTCGTTTACACCTACGTATTAAGACTGTCAAATCCAAAGGACGTCAAGTAAAGAGAGAATGTCTCGTAAGGTAATAATTACAGTATTTAATTTTCTTTCATGTTTGTGTTTGTTTATGTAAGTGTGACATTAGGCTAGGAATGAAGCTAGTTGTTGGTGTTGTAAAGTATGAAGGTTGGAAGGAGCAGAAGAGTGTGCAATGACGTATCAACTGGCACCTAACGTGCGGCACAGGTGTTGTCCTACACGCAGTACTTGAGCAGGTCGTTGAAGTGCATGGCTGTTGTTTGTTATTGAGGGGATGGTGTAAAGCGTGCAGGTTGGAAGGAGCAGAAGAGTGTGCAATGACGTATC
>PNEQ01103178.1:0-15588 GCA_003012365.1 Medauroidea extradentata | reverse complement strand
AAGTAAAAATCACGATGATAGGCCGTCGGGTTCGAGCTCTATCGACGTTTCTTCGGAAACACATTTCACCCCTTTTCACCCCCTTAGAGGTCGAATTTCGAAAAATCCCTTCTTAGTGCTCGCCTACGACCTGAAGGGAACCCCCACAAAAAATTTCACGATTCTAGGTCCAGTGGTTTGGGCTGCAGTTAGATATGTCAGTCAGTCAGTCAGTCAGTCAATCAGTCACCTTTCATTTTTATATATATATATATATATATATATATATATATATATATATATATATATATATATATATATATATATATATATATATAGATTATTTTATTCCCTCTGGAACACCCTTAATGGTCTCGTCTCTTTTCGTCTCACGGCCTCACTCCCCTTCCCATAGAATATAAGTAGAGGTACGTATATTTCGCAGATACATTCCCGGTCAGGTTGAATGCCAGTTACGTATACTTCATTGTCATGTCTGTGACTTGCTGGCGGCTGTTACGAAACGCGTTTGACTACTGCAAGCCAGTAGTAAATAAGGAAATAATGCGAAGTGCTATCGCTTGCTACCTGCTTGTACGGTTATAAACCAATAGATGATCGATTGTGGCCAGTGGGTGTATAGGACTGACAAGTCTAGGCTGCTGCCAAATGAATCCGCGAAATTGACGTAAAAAACTTACCTCTAAATGTAACCATGCTCAATCTATATGTTTCTCTCCGAATCAGGATTTCGCCTACCCATTACTCGCAATTTCCATTTTTTTCCGACAATACATTCATAAACGTTCTTCTATGACAAAACATAATACTGCAAAGGCGGCGGAAAATATCCGCCATTAGAGGACAAAGAATAAAAATGGAAAAATAAAGAGTTCGTTACAAAATTTATAAGTTAGTAAAATTAGTAGTCTACTTGCAAACATCGCCGTATCACAGATATAATTCTAATCAGCACGTTACCATAAAACAGCCCGTGTTTACTGCCTTAAAGAGTCAGTATTCTCCCGCCTACGTGTTCATTTATTAATCTTCTTTGTTTATTTTTGTTACACGACCAAAAATTCCAAAAGTACTACAAAGGAAACGTAGCTATTCATCTTACCTTTCAATATACGTGTAAGAAGTCAACTAGGATCTCATAATTATGCTTTTTTGTTTATAAAAGTTAACAAAATTATAATGTTACTAACTTTAATAAAAATTACATAATTATGACTTCGTAGTTCACTTACTAGGCTATACGTCTACTGAACTGTTTGCATTGTGGTACTTTTGGAATTTCCGGTCGTGAAACAAAAATAAGCAAGAAAAACCAATAAATCAACACGTAGGAGGGAGACCAACTTTTAATTATTCCCTCTTCCAGTAGACTGTTAGAGGGACATAGAAGCCACCTAACCCACTGGTTCTGCCTACTATACTACTGTAACAAGCCAGGCGACCAGTACTCTTGAGGATCGTGCAGTATGAGGCGCAACTTCGAGGGCCCCCTGCCCCCCCCCCCCCACGACTATGCATGTGGCTTGTTTACTTCATAGTAGGGGAAGGAACATTTGGCCAGTTCAATGACCTCCATGTTGGAATACACTGGCCTGTGTAAACTCGGCCGCGACCATTTGTCCATTAGCTGATACCAATTGGAACAACAAACAATGAACGAATAAGACGCTCAGACTCTTGACACCTAATCGACATAGACATGCAAAATTCGCGTTATTATCTGACAGCTGACTAGACTCCACGTGACTATATAGCTCGTTCGACGTCTCCTGCTGGCCGATATTGTCGTGACTTGCCGCGGAGAATACTTACACGGTAGACCGGCCAATCTCTGTAAAGACGTAACAGGCGTAAGTGACAACACATAAAAGTTCGTGTGGCCAATTGAATCGCAGTGAAGTTTAGTCTGCGACCAAATGATAACGCGAATTTTGCATGCATCTACTAATCGATCAATGGTCACTCAATCACTTCACGCAATATTTATAGGCAGCGCTACCCCGTCCAGAGGGCTCTCCACAATCGATTACAGAGATCTTGGTAAAGGATCATATCTAGAAGGTTCCAACTGCCGAGCTTCATATCACAAATCTCCTTGGAGAGTCTTGCGTGAGTTTCAAGGTAATGTGTGTAATTGTACATGGCATTACTAACAAGTCAGACTGTCGAAGCTACGGCACCTTCGCCAAATATCTGTGAAATGTCACTACACACTGGCGAGATTAAAGTTATCGAGTTAATTTCTTTACAGCAGCAGATAAATACGTATAATTCAATGACGCACCAGGTGCTAACTTTTGAAAGTGGTAAGCTATGTACAATATGTTTCTCAGTCCCATAAACTGATGTAAATAATTTAACGCGATACGGCATATGATGCGCGCGACTGTTATCAAAAATACAGAAGGCAGCGTCATTCGACGCATGCCCAAGCGCCAAAAAGTGTGTAAAATTATAAAACAATAACGTGTTCATAGCAAGTATTGATACAATATGATCCGTTGACAGCATGCAGTACCTCAAGTTATTCTCATGTTCTTATGCTCGAATGAAAACTAAAAGCGCGCAGGTTCGGAGGATAAGAACATAAATAAACTAAACTGTTTGACGTCTTGCTCTGGTAAATTAATGTAATCTATAAAATTGAACTATTTTTACAGTGTGTGTATTGTAATGACTTATGCAACAGCATGCGAAGCGATTCCCTGGAGATCCGTAACTAAAAAAATGGTCCAAAACAAAGGTCCGCGCGAACTCCTAGTAATCCGGGGTCTGATTCTGTCATTTTTGTGCGTTTGGTAAAAAAAAAATACATAAAAAACCTTAGTTCCCGGCGGGGTTGTCCCGGATTTTCGCATGTGGGAATTGTGCAGGACAATGTTGTTTGTCACCAGGTTTTCACGGGGATCACTCGTTTCCCCAGTCCCTACATTAGGCGCTGCTCTATACCAACGATAACGCCCTCACCAATATCTGAAAATCCTCAGTCAGCTCTGATCAAAATTTCATCACTTGCACTTCAAACACGATGCGACAAAATTCAAACGTCACGTAAGCGACCGGATTACAGAATATTAAATCGTCCAACAGCATTAGCAAAGTTTATAAGCACTGACTGAATAACATAACAGTTTGTTACGAGATAACAATGTCTAACGCTCCGAAGTTTATTCGTCTCTCATCGAAACTTATCTTTGGCACATAAACTTTTTTTTCTGCAGTCTCCATTCGCAACACAGACACGCGTGGGTTCTGTGTTGTTTCTCGTATCAAGTCACAAACTGCGGAGGTTTTGTTGACAAAATGGTCACGTTTTGGATTCAACTGAGTCATCCGTGAGAAGAAGCTAAACACCGCATGGAATAGTTAAACGGCTACGGTAGTGGTGTACCTACTGTTACAGTAAACGCTGGGTTGAAACACTTTACAGCCTGTTCACTATAAACTGAACACTGAGCACAACTTTTAATTAGTTAGAAATATGTTTTATTGGGCCAATAGATGTTCACTTTTGAGAGTGTCGAAACGTTTACACTGGGTTTTTAGTTGCATGTAAGTTATAACATTAAAAATAGTAAAGATGGCTGCAAAATGGCAGAATGAAAACTTTATGCAGTGCTCACTTTACCGTATACGGCCTATACAAGTAAAGTTGAAATACACAACGAGCGATGTCTTCCAGGGAGCCCTAGTGAGAGTGAAGATACGGACATACATGTTACATTTTACTCTATATAGCTTATTAGTGTCTGCCGAACCAACATAATCACCAGTGTCTTCTCTGTTCACACCGATGAGGCCCACATTGCTATATGATTTTTAGGGCGGTTTTTCAAACCCTAGTCAATATCTTATGAGAAGGGTACCCCGAGGGCTTCTGGGCGTCTGTAGGCATCTGCTTGGCTCTATAGATTACAATGGAGTAGAGCCGGAATAAAAGAGGCGGGGGAACGAGATATCCCCGACAAAACCCGCCAACCGACGACATCGTCCGGCACGAATTTACCACAGGTGGGGTGTCGGGAATCAAACCCGGATCGCCTTGGTGGGAGGCGGTTGTTTTGGCCACTGCGCTAACAGAGACCGACTTTAATACCCTGAAAACTGTGAACACATATGAACGTTGATTATCAAAAGACAGTTTCATTATTATTTTATTGCGTTTTAATTCCTGTAACAATATTCTCCTCTTCTCAAAATGATGACATAAGTGGTGTTCTGCAGGGAGGCAGGTTTAGAACCACGGGGGTCGTCAGGTGATGAAAACCACGCCGCCTCCCGAGGCCTACTAGGCGAGGTGACTGTGGTAATTCGTCACGCCCTCCGTAGTATAGTGATGAGGGAACAACACAATACGCAGTCATGTACCCAGAGAGGCAACTGTAAATATTGTCCTCCCCATGCCGGGAATAGAACAAAGGACCCTTGGTCCAGCAACCAGGAGCTCTTAACTACGGAGCCAAGCGGTCGAATCTTCTCAATGTAGAACAAATGTTTCTGGCCAAAATCTATATAGTCTAATTAAAAATTACTAAGAACCGCCTAATAGAATTTAACACATAGATCACTACACTTGTTGATGCCACGGACCTCAGGTAGGCAGAACCCCTACAGTTTACCTCTATGCTTTATGCCCAACAGTAATCGATGGTGTAGGTTATAAAACTAGCATTTGTGCAAGGTACACACAGGTCGATGTAAATTCTACTATTCGTCTATTCGAGATCGTGCGACATCAACAGTTAATTTTACAGCCAACTCCAGTAATATATAGACTATACGAATATATACACAGAAAAAAATTGTAGGTGCAAACAAACTTTGTTTGAATCAACCAAATCATCTGTTAGTATAGGGGCAAAGAAATAATTTCGGAAATTTTAAGACCTAAAATAAAAAATTGTTGCCCCAGGATCTGAGCCATTAACCCTCGACTTGCTGCTTCCTATTCGTGACCTATCCAACTGAGCTGCAAATGTTTTCTGGGATGACGAGATTGTTATATGCATAGGAATAGATAATATTATATTACGAATATATTACTGCTTTATTTTCAAATGTTTGTCTTCCGTCTGCGAAAAGGTAAACGACGTCAAATAATGTTATTAAAATGATCGCCGTCCACCACACCATAAAGAACGAGACGTGCAGGTGCTGTGTTTTTTCAATTTTATAGCATTTTCTTTAGTGATCAATCGAATCAGTCACTTTTAAATTGTTATATCTAAAATTAAGATCCTTTAATATTGTTGAACAACAGTTTAGACGCCCTACTTTTCGCACAAGCTTATATTTTGAAAGTTGATTCGCCATCTTATCGCTCACGCATGCCAGTCTGCCACCTTCCGCAAGTCAACCAAATGGATATATGTAGTTTCGCCAACAAAATCATTTTGTCCATCTCGAAAAAAAATTGTTGGTTCAAAGCACAATACTTATAACTAACAATATTGTTTTGTTGACAAGTTGTAACGAGTTGTTCGTTTACATAAAATATTTATTCGACGTTCTATAGTAACCAAATACATGTTTGTGTTTTTAATAAACGTGCCTAATTTTTAAACTATAGGTACATAGTTTGAAGTGTGTGTTCTTTTCGTAGATATACAAATATAATGCGCATTAAATAGTTTCGTCAAAAAAAATACTTGCAGCTCGTTGCAATGCATTTGAAGCAAGGGTAGGAAGGCACCCTAAAGGCGCGGTCTGTATAAATTGTCATCACCAGGTTTTTATTGTTATGTTTGCATCAATTACTTTTTTTTAAATATTTTAGACACAAAATGTGACTAAATTTTCCTCTCATAAAAAAATTTTATCTCTCATAGTTTTTGCGCAATGGCTCGTTAAAACCAAAGTTTGCATGTTTCCGTTTTAATGACGACACTAAAACAAACTACGTACTTACCAAACTGAAAAAATTCACAGTGAATAACGATTTTGTAGGCTACAAATTCAGCTATGTTAAATTACAAAATTAAATGTTTTTGTATTTTTAAAAAATTATTCAATTTTTCGAATTTTTATTTTAAATTTCATAATTTGTATTTAAATACAAAAAGTTCAATTTTTTGCTTATATGTACGTCACATTGAAGCCTGTGATGTCTTTATCCACTGTGAATTTTTTCAGCTTGGTAAGTCAGTTGGTATAAATGTATAGTCCTTAAAACGGAAACATACACAAATTTTGACTTTAACAAGCCATTACACGAAAACTATGAGAGAAAAAAATTACATAAGAGCCAAATTTAGTCACATTTTGTGTCTAAAATAAAAAATATATATATATCTTGTACAAATTAAAAATAAAACCATGGGGATGAAAATTGCGGTAGACTGCACCGTGTGTTAGTGTGAGTGAGGTACGGCGCGAAGGGCGATGTTGACCGGCTCATCTGGTGCGATATCGCCTCTACCGCCAAGACACTGAAAGTTTTAAACTAAGTCCATTGCATGCTACTAGACAAGTTTCACACGAATACCGCAAGTAGTTTTTCAGATATAACAGGTTGGAAAAGGTGTTTTTAGCCATTTTGAGGAGCTCCGAAATGATTTTTCTAATCGACGTGATGCTTTGAAACTACTCTTCAGTCATCGTTTGAAGTGTATTTTCTTTTCGTGCATAGATACACATTGGGCATATGTGGAATAGTTTCTTCAAAAAATGGTATTACGAACATGCTGCAACGCATTTTAAGCGCGTGGTAGGCGAGGCCCTTAAGGGGGATTGATCCCTGTCAGATCGGTTTTACGGTTTTTCTTATAAATCAGGGAGTAGACACATTGTTTTACTTTTTTCACGCTGACAAGACATAGTTTATTGTTTCGTTCACTTTTTGGAATCCATATGGCATTGTTCCTGTTAACGTTGTGGCCTCTGTAGCCGCTCCCGTAAATAAAGCAATTTTTCCTTTTCAGCTGTTTCCCGCTGCAAAATAATGAATATATTATGGTTCCAGCAATTACAGAAAATCGATTAAGTTTGTATCTATGCATTGTCGTGACGAAAATTTTGATACGTCGACTGAAACAGAAGTTATCGAGAAGAAACAGATAAATCGAAGGTGGTAGGGATCAATACCCCTTAACTGCAAACGTCTTGGGATTATATTCGCAAATAACAGACGAGTGGTATCGCAATTAACCTTGTTATGATTGGCACAGTCTAATGAAAAACTACTCCGGACAAATACACCCAGCCAATAAGCATACAATATATGTGCGCGTGTGCACGTAAGGCATTGCAACAAAGTTATTCAAATTTCTTTTCGCGATAACTTCCTGTCATAATCATGCTCTCTGGAACATACTGCAGTGCAATGCCACAGTCGACGAACAAGACGAAACGTGCGCTGCTCCACCGCAGGCCGAGGAAAACGCGTCGCCTTGAAACATGTGACGGCCGATATCCGCGGTGATAAGGCTCACGTCACGTGACGCTAAGTTGTGGTTCCCTTTCCTGTCGTCAACTAGAAGTGGCGGTCTCCCGGCCTGGCAGAAACGTGTTTCGGGTCACAAGTTCACGACCCGAGTTTCGGGAACGCCAGCCCGGGTGACACATTTCAGTTTGTAGTCCATTTATGAACAGGACTGGTTAGACTACAATCGACGGACGATAGGGAAAATGTAGTGATAGATCGGTGCGACAGAATTCGGCTCCTTAGTAAAAATGCTTCAGATTGTAGTTCTTTAACATTTGCCGTTTACGACAGATTTATTCGGACACGTGAAAGTGGAGAGATTTGGTCAGCGCTTGAATAGCAAGGTACAGAATTGGTCAGGATAATATGAAATAAGTATGTAGAAGCGGAATACAAAAGCGAGGAAACGGGAGTACCAACTAACTACTGCTTATGACATTGAAAATGACGATCAGCGCTTGTCTCGCTTCAAGCAGAGAATCGACCCGAGACACGTCCGCCGCTCTACGTCAACGTTAAATGACGAGAACCTTATTTTCGCCGAGGACGTCCGAAGTTGGCAGCAAAAACCCTCTACGAATAATCCAACATCAGAACACGAAACTAAAAAAAAAAAAAAATATTTGATTTTTACTCGTTTGGTATTGCTGTACTATCTTCATTACATAATTTTTGTTATTTCATGTAACATATAATAATACGAAATAAAACTAAATAACTGTTAATTATATCCAGTACTGCAGATGCATAATTTTGGTACTTTATTATTTCACTGAAGCATTTATTTTTTCGGTGCATAAACTGTCATTCTGGATATCCTCGACTTCGAAAATCTTCTGTAAGGTATCGTTTGTCCCATTCGAGATAAGGTTTGGCTCAGCCGATCCGAGAAATGGATAATGTGATGCGAAACGAAGATGGAGCAGTGAAGGAATATAAGGGCACGTTTTCCGGAATTTATCCGACTATGTTGTGAGGTAGAACCTACCCTCCTGTACCTGAACTCGAGGGGTATATCAGGAGTAACATAAAGATGGCACTGCTGATGGGTTCGTCACCATCCACCAGCCCGTCGTTATATATCAGCCAGGGTTCACTACAGCTGGATAGGCCAAGACTCATCATGGCTGTCAGAATCCCATTTAAGCTGAATTAAGGTGAATACTCCCGACAGGAGATACGCTCATTACCAATCGCGGTGGCTGACAGTAAAAACCAGCTCACCTAGCAATGGAACCACCCACGGGTTGACCGCGGAGACCACCTTGCTAAGGGTGAGGTCAATTCTATCTCCACGAAACCGCTTCGTGGACAGGTTCTCTTACCAGGCGGACCAGGCCATCGACCCATCACAGGAGTTCAGAACCGGAGAGTCGGCTCAGCACAAGGCTGGGGCTTTCTCGCCGACCCCCTTAGTACCTGCGATACACCATGCATCTCTGTTTTCACCCGAGTAGGTGTCCACCCTCCAGGGCTCCAGAACCCCTTCTTCAGATCAACATGGAATACAAGGGCATGTTTTCTGGAACACGTCCAGCTCTTCGCATCACCTCCCCTCCTGCACCGGATCCCGAGGGTATAATAGGCGAATAACATGCACAGCCGATTGCAGCCATAATCACGAACATTTGCCAGTTCCGAGGAAAACTCATATTATGTAACTGCCGTAATATGGACGACGTAGTACATAGGTTTTTCTTATCAACACTTATTTCAATATCACCTACCGTACTTTAACTGGCATTTCAGACAATCTCGTAAGTCTCCTCTAAAAAGAACACTTAAGTTGACAAACAGGGATATATTTGCATTTGTCGTTCCTAAGACAGATGATAAACTATAAGTGCATTGAAGCACGTGTACAACTGTACATTCTCGGTGCCTACTTTACGAAACTGGAAAATAAAAAGCTCAAACGTCAACGTCCACTACGTTCCACACGAGCGAATCTCAGCGGGAACGAAATATGTACCACCGAAGGACAGTCGAAAAGTTAACGTATTACGACCAGTCGTCTGCGATTGGAAAAGTTCTGTGTCATACATACAAGTGTCGACGAGTCAGCTTCAAAATCCGTTGTATAGTGGCCGATTCGCAAACATGGGAATCTATAAAAATGTAATGTTATCAGTGTACTTCGAGCAGAAGCCACTGTACCAAACCTTTGCCAAAATTGCAATTTAGGCAGCTAGTAAAAATGTCTAATTTATAAAATCAACGAAACATGCTTCAAATATTTATTCCTAATTGGAAATAACGTAGGGAAAAATCCAAGTTCTGATTGGGCCCGTATGTTTTATAAATATACACACACATACATCACTGCAAACTATCTGGTTAATGAACGCCTATCATTAAGTACATTATAGACAGTTCAGGATAAAGGGAGCACTAAAAAAAGCCCTGCTAAATTTTTATTTTTAGCCAATTTTTATACTTCCACGCATAAAGGCTACGGACTATATACTATATACATATATAATTCTGCAAGTATTTTATGTACGGTAAAACTGTAGTGGTTATTACGGGTAGTATGCTACTGAAAATACACGTGTACGCAAATAACTCCACGTAGGGCTTCACAATTCAATATTATTTCTAGATATATGACCACAACGTGGAGTACGTTGCATTTGTTAATGTGCTAACTATTTTCTGAAAGCAAACACAGTCGTGTTTTCAAAATCAATTCAATAAGTTATTTAGTAACAATTATAAATGGAATGGAGTGTTTGCAATTAATTCTAAAAGTTCTAAAGCAGTAATTCGCCGCACGATTGCACGTAATAGCCATCAAAAACTCCAACCATAAAACAACGCTGTTTTCTTCCATCATCGGTCGGAATGGCACTAGAGAGAATAATTATAAGATCGCAGAATGGACTCTCTTAAGTTGTACGGTAAATTGTGTTCCTGTCCGTTCATACAGCTTCTCGATTTCCTAAAGTAGGAAAAACATAATTAATTTTCCGCTCCTCGAAATCCACGGCAACTCTGTATACAAAATGCCATTTGTACCAGAATAGGAACTATAAAAACACACGGATAGGCCCAACTAAGTTTACACAGTACACCTGATTATTATTCCAAAAATCATAAGTTATGAGTACCAGACTATGTTCGTTAGGGCACAATTTTACTGATCTAGGAAGGTAAAACCGTAGAGTCTCTGTCTAGAAAACAATAAAGCTTATTTCAATACTCTAAGAAAAAATATGCACTACTATCATTCCATTCACTGAGAAAACAAAGGATGGCATGTTAAGTTGACCCTTACGAAATCTGGTCACCGATGAACACCAGGCAGCCTACACTCTAATTTATTTATATATATTTTTTTGTAATAATTACACGCAATTATTTATTTGTACTTTTAAAAACTTAAACAAAAAAAGTGTTTTCTTATTCGTTAAGTTACAAAGGATTTCTAAAACTTTGTAGTCAACCAAAATCGCTGATTTGTCAGGAATTATACAGTTGTGTACAATTGGCTCATCAAACATTTTGCAGGAATAAAATGAACATTCATACACATGACGTTCTACAAAATAAAGAAAGTGGAATGACGGCATATGTGAAAATATAAATATACAACAGTGCATAAGTTGAGCTGGCCTAATGGTAAAGTGCGCGTTTAAGGGCGCGGTATACTGCAATTTTCGTCATCATTATTTTATTTTATATTTGTACCAGATATTTTTTTCGTATTTTAGACACAAAATGTGACTAAATTTGACTCTTATGAAATTTTTTTATCTCTCACAGTTTTCGCGTACTGGCTTGTTAAAGTCATATTTTGCATGTTTTCGTTTTAACGACTACACTAAAACCAACTAATATACCAAACTCAAAACAATCACAGTGGATAAAGACATTTCAGGCTACAATGACATGCTCGTAAAATTAAAGAATAAAAATTATTTGTATTTTTAAAAAATTTGTTGAATTTTTTAAAATGTTTATTTTTAGTTTCAGCATTTTTTAAAAATACAAATAAATTCTATTCTTTAATTTTATGAGCATGTCATTGTAGCCTGCAATGTCTTTATCCACTGTGATTTTTTTGAGTCTGGTATATCAGTTGGTTTTAGTGTAGTCGTTAAAACGGAAACATGCAAAATATGACTTTAACAAGCTATTACGCGACAACTATGAGCGATAAAAAATTTCATAAGAGCCAAATTTAGTCACATTTTGTGTCTAAAATAAGAAAAAAAAAATATCTGGTACAAATAAGAATAAAAAAAATGGTGATGAAAATTGCGGTATACCGCGCCCTTAAGAATCTGAAGGATGTATGTATGCTCAATTCTCGATGCGTCCTATAACTTTAAACGTAACATTTTCATGATCAGATTAAATAAATAATAATAATTTAACTTTTTCCCATTGAAAGCAAAAATACAAGGCTGTGCCTTGTTATGTTGCAAACATTTACACTGGATTTATTACATTAATCCCCTTTGTAGTCTTATAAGAATTTCCTTGTGAACTACATTTCCGAGGATTTCCATTGTTAGTGCAAAGTTTTTTTTTGTTAGAATGTACCTTTATTTTATGCATTAACTAATAATTACGACGTATTTAAAAGCAATACAAATAAGTGTTGCAGGATAATATCACCACACTTTTTTTCTCAATGAAAGGTATGATAATACTCCACTGTTGCCATTAGGTGTCAGTTCTTGCCTAAAGAACATAATATTGAAATATTTGCTTTTTCATTTACTGCTTACCATAAGAGACTGTACGGCAAAGTTCGTGCAATTTTTTTATCCTTACAGGACTTGAACCTGTATTTGAGAACCATCCCATGCACAGCAATGAAAGGACATTCAAATTTTCGCTTGGGAAAGAATGAGTGAGTGAGAGGGTCAGCGCTCAACATCATGATTTTTAGCACAGGTGAGGGGTGACATGATGTATGGAGCAGCGCCGGAATGAAAGAGCGGGGGAAACAGGAGATCCCCGAGAAAACCCGCCGACCAGCGGCATCGTCTGGCACGATTTCCACATGCAAAAATCCGGGGACCGACTCCGCCGGCCGCCGAGAATTGAACCCGGATCGCCTTGATGGGAGGCGAATTGTCTAACCCTCTTGGGAAAGAAACCCAACTCCTCAGACGACCTTGCGTCATTGACTTTCCGAGCACCCGACATACGGCAAACAACAGACAAGACACGTAAAAGCGTAAAAGAACTGTAATGAGAAGCGAAAATTTCACGGTCTAAGCTCTCATTTGACAAAGGGCTTCTGAAAATGAATGTAACGACACCTCCTTCATCAACCACCAAACTGTATGAAAGGCAGACAGACAAGTTGACATGAAATAGTGGTTCGCAAGCACAGACGAAGATAACAATGATGGCCGTAGCATAGGCGTCATTGTTCTGCTATCTCGCGTGGAAGAACACGACGACGGCAATGTACCTACCGCACTCTTTTCAGAAAGGTCTCCACACACACACACACCAACACACACACACACACACCAACACACACACACACACACACAGGCACACATACGCTCTCTCACGGCCGGAGCCGTATACACTGTTCTTCTGCCTTGTCCTTCTTGTTACGTTACTGCCACGTCATCACACCCGAGGCAAGAACTCAACTGCGATGGTACCACGCCCAGCCACCTCAACACTACGTGGTATGATTAGCCACGAAATTTCTGCAAAGAGAATTTTGCCCCAGTTTCAGTGCAGTGCTTGCACACATCTGCAGCTCTGTTGCACGGTTATTGTCAACGTGTTTTCGTGTAGTGACGTATTTAATGTGATTGTACCAATCACACAAAGGGTACTGCAACACCACACGTCTGTGATTTGCGGGTAGAACCCCGAGACACGTGAGACCTAAACAACAAATCACTGATCACTAAACGTAGTCGCAAAATTACTTTTGCTGAAAGTTCATGGCTAGAGGTACGTCAGTTTCGCGGATTCATCTGGCAGCAGCCTAGACTCTTCAGTCCTATACACCCACTGGCCACAATTGATTATCTATTGGCTTATAACCGTACAAGCAGGTACCTCTATTCATGGCCCTACGTAGGTAGGGACAAGCAGTTTTTGCGAAAAGATTTTCGTCCCACTTGGTTTCAGTGTCTTACGTGCACACCTGCAGCTCTGCTTCGTGGTCAGTGATTGGATGTTTCATCTTCCATCGTCTTTGGGTTCTATCCGCAAATCACAAGCGTGTTGTGTGATGTCGCAGTTAACATTACTCTGATCGGCACGGTCAAGTGAAATTGGACTCTGCACAGATACACACAGTATTATTATGTCACTGTGTGTGTATTTGTGCGTGAATGAATGTTTCCCCTTTCTTTCTTTCATTGTTTTAATTATTATATATATTTGCTACTCTATTTTGAAAATTAAAGCACCTGTGCAATATATTTACTATAAGTTTGTAAGTGTGTAGTTAACCTACATAATAATATTTTATTATTTTAATTTTAATTTAAATTTTAAACAAATTGTAATTTGTATTAATAGCTCAGATTTTATGTAAAAGAAATGTGAAGTGTTGTGGGTTCAGAAGAAAATGCCACAATGCCTCAATTGCGCCTTTAAGACGTGACAAATAAATAATATTATTTCTGGTATTCATTGTAGGTCATGTTGAACGTCTATACCTTGTACTTCATCAAAACTTCTGTGATTAGACGGCATATGTTTCAACACACCTTCGACGACTGCCAGCCAGTAATAAATAGGAAACAAGTAGTGGGGATTACACATACTACTCACTTGTACGGTTACAAGCCTATGTATATTTAACTTCAACCAGCGCATACATATAACTGAGAAGTCTAGGCTGTTGCCAGATGAATACGCGAAATACTCCTGCCTATATCAGTCATACTCATACATGTTGCCAGAAACTACAGTGTTTTCAAGGGTAAGTTGGCGCAAACAATTTTCGCGATATACCTAGCGCCATGAACTTTCCGCGAAAAGAATATTGCCTCAGTTTGTTTCAGTGCCTCATGTGCACATCTCCAGTTCTGATGCACAGTCAGTGATTGTATGTTTTAACTATCACTAGGGCCCGGTAGTTTTCGCGATAAGATTTTTGCCCCACTTTGTTTCAGTGTCTTACGTGCACACCTGCAGTTCAACTTCATGACTATTGACAGTGTTTTTGTACAGAGTCGTTATTCATTTGACTGTGCCAATCAGTACACGGATAACTGTCACACATCACGTCTGTGATTTGCGGGTTTAACCTCCACACGCTGGGTGTTACGGCATCCAATCACTGACCACAAAGCAGAGATGCAGAGATGCAGGTGCGCACGTAAGGCACTGAAACAAAGTGCTGCAAAATTCTTTTCGCGAAAATTACCGGGCTCTAACTATCACGTGTCTTGAGGTTCTACCAGCAAATAACAAACATGTGGTGTCGTAATAACATAACTGTGGTTGGCACAGTCAAATGAGAGACGTCACTTCACACAGGCAAGCTGCCAATACCTATGAAGCAGAACTGCAGATGTGCACATAACACACTGAAACAAAGTGGGGCAAAATCCTTTACGCGAAATTTTCATGGCCTTAGATATACCATCACTAGAGACACTGGAAAATCGCGAAAATAGTTAACATAGTCTCCAATAAACTGTAGTATCTCAATTGTGACACGTGTGAACAGTTTTCTGGCAAATCACACACGTTCTGTGTTAAATCTGTACAGTTCTAATTGGATCTGTTGAAGTGGGACACAATGCTTCATATAAACGATAGTCAATATTGGTGCAAAACCTTCAGTGTTATACATAGCATATTGCAGCCTAGCAAACAATCAATTTCCCGCGGTTTGACAGTGTCTCTAACCATAACTTCTAATTATGGGTAGGGACAGGGAAATTTCGCGAATTCTATAGTCTGCATGTTAGAATCAACTAATGATGGTTTATCGCAGGAAAACGTGACTGTTTGCTGGGTTGCAATGCATGTTCAGGTACCAGAAGATTACTGGCTTTCGCTTGCATGTGAAGCTGTTGACCTATTTGACTGAGCCGATAAGAACCCTCTATTGAAATATGTTATGCTGTTATTGATCTATAGACAGCTTCGTTGTGTAGACGTACATCAGCCAATTATGTGTGTTGTAATAAAGGGTATGTTAACACAAAACGTTTTCGCGA
>PNEQ01103177.1:0-15590 GCA_003012365.1 Medauroidea extradentata | reverse complement strand
GAGAAGCTGAAGTCGTATTTTGTTTCTCCAGCAGGACAAGTGGAATGGCAAGAAATGAAAGCAATAGGTATTTGAAGTGACGTATGTGCGTGTGTTGCTTACGATGGTTGACCTGGTGCTCTGTTGTATAAATGACATATTCTTTTGTGTATTTACTTACAACGTACACATTTTAGTATCTTTACCAATGTAATCATACCTTCAATGCCAAGATCTTTCGCAATCTGCTACCAGATCCTATCTTTGTACTCTGCGTTTCTGTACTGTTCGTGGTTCTGGTCATACAGTACAGGGTATCTACGGACTTCTTCTATCAGTTTCTCTATGTCAAGTGTGGCAGTCATGTCTGGACCTGTAAAAGAACAATTGTGCGTAACATATAATACGTTTGGATTCTTGAAATAATACATATATATATATGCATATTCAGATATTTATATATTGTTGTGTATATAAACATATACATGAACAAGTACATACCTGCCATTTCTCACACAACTGTTCTGTTCCCGATTCACTGTCTTCACCAATACAGTAGGGTGTCAACTCTGCACTAAAATGGCCAAGCGATTCGTGCCCGGGCCGGCCAAAAAGTAAACACAACTACTTCTGTCGGGTCCGGCGACGGTGTCCGGTTGCCGCTCGGGACGGGTCCTGGCTCGCTCCTGACACGTGACGGAGCAGTGTGAACACCTCCACTCAGTTCTATTGTTTTAGTCGCGTCAGGGCGACGGCCGTCACCCTGATGGCGTCCGGCCCTGGCACGGTCCTGTCATGTGTGGCCGGACCTTAACAATTCTTGTACCACAATTTACCTAGTATTAACAACTATTCTACAGCATTTTCAAAAATGGTTGGAATAGTATTATTATTTTTCTGTTTTTTGTTTTCAGCGTTATTACCCTACATTTCTCTGCTCTTTAACACCTATAAACAACAATGCACATACACAGAATGCAGTTCTTACAAGGTGTGATGTATATTTTATTTAGGATTTTTTATCATGTATTCAGAAAATGTTTGCATTTTACAGCCTTTGACAGAAATGATCGCCGAAACGTACCTTCAATGTATTTATTCATCCACTCGTGAGAACTAGGATTATCTAACTTTTTCTACAGGAATGTAGGCCTTCATGAATGCTCGAGTAGTGGATAAAACAAATTCCTGCTTATCCTGCTTTGCTTTCTTAGCACCTATAACCATCTGTGTTAAGGAAGCCTGTCGTTTGACCTCCGAAGATGATCCCATCCTCTCCTTATTTTTTTGTGCGAGGCACTTTGTTCTATGTGCTTGATGCACATATTCTTCCTTTCCCACTCAATTCGTACAGTACAATATTTACACATTAATATTTTTTTTGTTTTGTCAGAAATATAAAATCCTTCGTCAGCGAATTATCTTTCCCGGTCATATACTGGCACAACTATTTCGATACTTCAGTGGCACCGCTCAAAAGTCTTCGCGTGACCTAACCTAAAACTTAATTCGTGCTAAGTGTTAAACTAATACGTTTTCTAACTGATCGCTAATGTAGACCAAGTAAGTTCATTGAAACTGACAAAAGGAAAGATTTTTAATAAAAATTAACAATATAACTTTACTGTCAAACCAAAACGTTTGCACGATCTTCACGAGTGATATCGTATTGATACATCGAATTACCCGACGTAAACAATATGGTTCATTGCAGAAACGTAAGTTTTTCACATTTTTCTCGTGTTTTTTTGTATTTTTTGTAGTTGTTTCGTGAACCATGTGATTTTTCGCAGGAAATTGTGTTTTTCGCTTTTTTTTTTCACTTTTTTTTCACTTTTTTTTCACTTTTTTTTCACTTTTTTTTCACTTTTTTTTCACTTTTTTTTCACTTTTTTTTCACTTTTTTTTTCACTTTTTTTTCACTTTTTTTCACTTTTTTCTTAATTTTTTTTCCCCTCCGCGATTTTGCGTGTCGAAAAAAACAGGTGTCCCTAGGAATAGTCTACTGACATCTGTGAATAGCTACAGAATATTAAAACTAAATTTTCCCTCTCAGCCTCTGATAGGCAGAGAACAATGAAGTCCTTCTGTTTTAGTAGCAGACGATGCTTTCCCCTCACAACCAGCATCATGAAGCCATTTGCAGGGAATTTGCCTCCTTCACCAGAAATAATTTTTAACTATAGGCTTTCAGACTGCAGAAGGGTTGTTTGTAGTACATTTGGACTCATGTCGTCAGTATTTCGTGTATTTAGAAAACCTCTATAATCATAAATGTAAAAAATGCAGTAGTTGTATCAACAGCTGCAGTTCACCTACACAACTTCCTCATGAAACGCCAAGCATCGAGAGTGCTGTATTGACCTCCAGGTTCCTTTGATTCAGAAGATGTTGAACATGGCACCATTACAGATGGATCCTGGAGACAGGTAACAGCAGATGACACGGGAATGATCGACATTGACAGAATACCAAGACAATATTCTGTTGAAGCAAAAGTGGTACAAGAAGAATTCAAAAACTTCTTTTCTTTGTGTCCAATGCTGGATGAGTTGAATGGCAGGATAGAATGGGGTAAATTTATAGAGTTCATCAAGAAACAAATTCCATTAAAACAGGTCTTATTACAAAATTGAAAGTGTGGTAGCTTACTGTAAATTATTAGTTGACATTTATCTGTTTGTATATGTTGGAACTGAAGTAAGAGCAAACAGTTATTAAACTGGTGCTACTTGTTGTTTTTAGCAATTTTTTTTATCTGTGTATATGTCAATGCATGTCCTTGAGTGAGCGCTATGTGTAAATTATGTACGAGCAAACTGCTTCTTCTCTTGTGTTTTTGTGACAATATTTGAGTGCTTATTAAAACATATGAGCAAACTGCTGTTAAAAACTCCCTTTAAGTGTGCCCTAATGTAAGTAGGTTAATAATTTTTTTTAACTAACCTGGCCTCCTCCTGACTTAAAGCATTCGCTGGGTTCGTCACCATCTAATGTGAATTTCATTGCTTCATAGGCAAACCACAATTTTGTTGGATTGAAAGACGACCCACTTTGTTCGGTAGTAATTTTTTTTGTGCTCCCAGTGAAAGACAGTGCACAGATTTTTAATTTCCTTTTTCACACTTTCTATGTCTGTATTATTCGTTTCGCTTAGATCTTGCAAAATATTTCTCTTGATTTTATTTTTCTTATAGTCTGAATTTCTGTTGTCCCACAACACTGCTATTTCTCAGTAGTCTTCAATGAAATGAATAGTAGCTTCGTTACTTAATTCCATTTTAACAACACTTGGTATGTATGACACCACACTCGTTTACTTACTACTGAGTGGCGTGTGACTGGGCAAAGTTTTCCCCTTCGCTCGGAAAGCAAGCAACTCCTTACAATCAGTTGCGTGCGACACCAGGCAACTGAATATACAACACCTCGCATGCGTCACAAGTTGCCTGGCAAGATCGCACGTACGGTAGTTGCCTTGGTGTAGGGCTGCCTTAAGTTGTACAAACCAATGAGAAAATTACAGTTGAAAGCCAGTCAGTGGCTTTCTTCAATAGGTAGTTTCAAAATGGTGGAGTGCGCGTGGGATTTGTTTGGAATTCTGCTAACGGAGTCAATTGATGTCTTCACACATAGTAGTTTTTGATTTTGACGATGAAGCACTATTCTGTAGCTCTTTTATTACGAATCACGCGTATGGATACTGTTATCATGGGTTAAAGTCTGAAGCTAGAAACGCGTGGCGTGTGTTTGAGAGGACGCCTAACCTATTCATACAAACAACTTAATACGTATTTGGAGCAAAATACGTTTGTGAAGTTTACGCAAAAGAATATCGCTTTGAGTGAAATTCATGTTTATTATTATTTATGAAGTTTGTGAGTTGTAAACCTATTTATGTATTTTATAAAATAATAAATCATGGTGTTATCAACTGTAATCTAGCTCATTTAAAACAAACGTTAAATTTCGAACTTTGCAGTGAAACTGATTTTCCTTTAGCATTAATACCAGTGCCAAATATTTATTTAGGTTTTTGTTAGGTCTGGCTTATTTCGTAACATAGTTGAAGGTTGCGTGTTTCAATTAAGTGAGGAGGTTTTCTGAGCCAGGAAAAAGACATATGGCTAGTACTGTATTATAAACATAAACAGGAACACCTGTGGTACTAATTGGAGTGGAAATTCAGCAGCACAACTATAAACACTTTTTCTCTATAGTGTTGTTGGCTGTAGCAGATAGCAACTACAGATTCTTGTACATCAGTGTCCGGTCATTTGGAAAGGAATCTGACTCGACTGTATTCAAACAGACAACATTCTACAAGGCTTTGGAAAAAGGTTCATTAAGCATCCTTAGACCAGCAAAGGTACACACAGATTTTCATCCCTTGCCATATGTTTTTGTCGCTGATGAAGCTTTTGGCATAATTGTCCACATCATGCGTCCATACCCAGGGCATAATTTGACCAGACAGCAAAAGATATTTAACTACAGACTGTCAGCAGCTCGAAGTGTCGCTGAATGTGTGTTTGGCATGCTCACTAATAAGTGGAGAATTTTTCACAAGCCGATTTACTTGAAGTATCCCAACTGCGTTGCTTCATCAAAGCGTTTTGTGCGTTGCACAACTATGTTCGCGAGAGGGACAATGTCTGCTTCCAAGACACTTTGGAAATTAATGGTTTGTTTGACAATGGTGAGGAGGAAAACAGTGCTTCGGAACGAGGCAGAAAATCAACATATGCTTACAGAGATGCTTTTGCTACCCTTTTTTTTTTTTTCCAGTCCTACAGGTTCAGTTCCATGGCAAGTTAACCTATGAGCCTGCAATAGCAGTGAATAAAGACTACTACCCAGTAGCAGTAGCTACTTACTCATTTGTAATTTTATTCAACCAGACGGATTGCTACAAACATGAATATTTTTACTTGTGTATAGAATTACTACGAGAAAATTTACATGGTAACACTATACTACTTACTCATTTGTAGTTTTATTCAACGAGACGGATCGCTACAATCATGAATATTTTTACTTGTGTATAGGCTTACTACGTGAAAATTTACATGGTAACACTATACTTATTATTTTATTGTTTTGTTTGAATATATTATAAAAAAATGTGTTGTACATTTCTGTTTATTGTAAATGTTACAGAATGTTTTTTTCTTTATAAATTTTCATAATTTCACAAAACAATTATTACGTTACTGATAACAATTACCAACATTACATAACACCAACATGTGTATTGAACCTTTTTGTGCACTGTTAACAATTAATATTTCAATGACCGGGCTATTTGTATTTATCCATTAGATGTTTTGAACAGTAGGTACGTAAAATGTGTGCGGATATTTTTGAACACCTACAGTTTCATACAGCTTTAAATAACTATAACATACCTGTATTCAATTTTTCTTGGGCGTCACGTTTCAAAGTCGGTGTACAATACAGTACAATTCTATTCACCCATTCTGCTTCAAATTTCTGTTCTTGTAATCCTCGTAATTGAATCCCAAATGGCTTTTCTTTTACTAACTTCATCTATTAAGTGTTCCGTATTGAACTCCATTATACTACTGTGCTCACTCGTCACTTGACAACAACTGTGAACCGGAATATGACAGTGATCGGCATCGCTGACGGCAGACCGTGTAGCGCGTCTGCGTAAACTGGCCCATTAGGAGCGATGTATTTAGATGCTATGCGTTTTGCCAGCTGTTTTTTTGCGGCAGCATTCTCTAGATCACGACGGCACTTTTTTCAGAACGCGGCAGCATAAAGATGTAGACAAAACGTGCGGCACTACATAAATGGGCCCATTAACTCCCATGCAGTTAGAAAATATGCACCTTTTCTCACACAACTCAAAACGCATGCATAAAAGGGACCTTTTCAGTTGTTTGTAGCTAAAAATTAGTGTGTATGTATGTATATATATATATATATATATATATATATATATATATATATATATATGTATAACTACATTCAGAGAACAAAGCAGCTCTGGCAGACTGCATGGCTTGCCAGATCACAAGTGCCTAAGGTAACACAAGGTTCTTTTTTGTCCTTTACTTCTGAAACGTGGCACAAATTTGTCAGCAAAAAAAGAAATTTTGCCTAAGAAACAAGACAAGAATAACAGTCAGATTAAGTTTCCAAGTCCACCATTTTAACCTCCGCAGATCCGCACTTATCACCCACGTCTGTGCTAATCGTCATTCTTACAGCAAGTAGGCAGAGCTGTACACTTCCTATCCCCAAGATACAGCAAGCCACGCCATTTCACAGTGGTACCTGATGGATCTCTTCTCTGCCGCCGTGTACATAATAGTAATTATTAAATTTAATATGGCTACCGTCCCTCAGCCAGCAAACATATTCTGTTGCAAAAACTGTCTGATTTTCATGTTTGGTTTTACGACATTAAACTATTGTAATTTCTGGCCACTGAGTACTACACACAGCTCTCAGCTTGATCAGCAAACCTGACTTCACGTTCTGAAAAATAATGCCCTGCGTAGTGAATTTTAACTTTCCATTAATAAATGGCTCCCTACAAGCTGTTTAATGCCTTAAAAGTCTCAACTGTCACACCACATTAAGTCAGTCTACCAATATTATTAATACAGTGGAATCTCGTTGCGTCGTTCCAGTTTCTTTCATTTTCCCGCATCCATTGATAGTTTTTCACGGTCCCGACAAATTGCCTATGTAAAGAATATTAAATAAACCCACATGGATAGTTCATATTTGCATAAATTTCACGCATTGACCGTTCAGACATTTTCCCCAACAACAAAGAAAAAGTTAATTATATTTTTTACGTTTTCATACCTCGCTCGTATACACTTCTCGAATCAAACAGGTGTAAGCAACGTATCATAACCGCACAAGACAAACATTTACCGACGAACGTGATATGTTTGGTTTGTTTTGACTATAAATTTCACAGTTATTGTTTCAAATATGTTTGGCAATCGTTTATCTTATTTGAAACGTTTTACGTACTGTAAGTTGTGTGTGTAAACACAAATATTGCCGTATTTTCGTTAAAAGAACAACAAACATGTTGCGACCAACAGCATAACGTAATTTTTTATAGAGGAAATATTTTTTTTCTAAGTTGATATCCAAGTTATTTTCAATAGATTTCGTACACGTATTGTTTATAAATTAATTTTTTCTATTGTAAATGTGTGCATTTTTTCACATTTCACTAAAGTTTAGTGAACAAATTGCAGTAATGTCAAGAATTTCGGGAATTTTCTCCCGCCATTTTGTGCACTTCAGAGTACAGCCGAAGGCAGCCGAGCGCAAGCGCACGAGTCGGAGAGATTACGTTTTGCCTTGTAAATACGTATCTTGTATAGATGGAAATATTGAAGAAAAATATTGAATATGAATATATCGATTACTTAAAAAAGTATTAGTGTACTGTGAATATTTCAAACAAAATATCAATATATCTGTATGAATATTTATCAAAAACTTTCTTTCTTTTTCTAGAATAGGAACATTAAAAATACATATTTCTCAGAAGCATCAGCAACATTAACAAAAGAGAAAATAAGAATAGTTTCACCCATTTAGCATGATTTAAGGAATGTACACGAGAAAGAGTCGTTAAGTATTTATGTATTGGTAGTTCCAGTAGTCAATCGGACATGATTCATGATAAGTTAGGGACTGTATTGAAGGTGTGGCAAATAATGGGCCTAAGCTTAACTAAGGTTGATTCTTCTACAGGTTGGAATGATCACTCTTAAAAGGTTACTACAGGAAAAACATCCTACCACTTGAGCACTGGTATCAGTAAGAGGTATAAAATCCAATTACAGAGCTTTCATTTTTAAGTCACGTGAAGCTGATAATTGTAAAACCATAATTGTTTTGTTTTTCGCTTTAAAATTAAATTAAATGGCTTCTCTCTGTGCCAAGTGTAATTAAATTTACCCTTATAGCTATCAGAGCAACTAGCGGCAGAAATGGTCCCTTGCGAAACTCGCCCATAAGATATTTGATTACCTTCGTAATCTGTTGTAGAATAAAGGGAATTGGTCCTTTTCAGCCTGGATTTATGGTTTTTCTCAGAAATCGGGGACTAGAGACGATTTTGGTTTAAGTGTTTCGTTTTGACACGGTGTAGTTAATTTTAATTTTTGTAATCCATAAGGTGCGGTTTCTGTTACTTTTATGGAAACTGTATTCACTCCCATAAATAAAGTACTTTTTTTTAGGTCAGCTGTTTCCCGTTGCAAATAGGCATAATGAAGGTATTACGGTTGTAACTATTTCAGAAAATTTGCCCTGCTTCCTCAAGGCTAAACATGTGTATGGGTGAGGGTGGTCCATAGGCTAGGCACAGTTGGCTTGGCTAGCTAGAGAGAGAGCATCAGAGACTCCTCCTGTGGATTGCTGAAAGCCTAGCGCGTCCAGGGAGAGTGGTGTCCCTTAGTAGGGCCTATGCTGAGTGCGCTTTCTGTGCGAGCAGAGGAAGGGGGATTCAGATTTCTTTTATAGGGGTAAGGTCGGTGTCCACTCACCTTGCTAGAATATCTTTCAGTGCAGCTTCTTCTTGACGTCGGATATGGGTGTGGCCCGTTTAGGCATTCGGCGGTCCTCTGCGATGATCTCCTGGATTCGCTGGTGTAGGAGAACAGGCCTGGGGGAGTCTTGATCGGACTCAGTAACGGAAGCTGGTGGCGCTGAATCTCCTTGAGAATTTTACTGAACCGCACTTGTTTGCGGGCTCAGGCCTGAGGGGCCGAAAGCTGTTTGTATTGAGCGCTGAGCTCTGGCAAGGTAGGCTCGGGGCCTGGTAGCTTCCAATGTTCAGGAATCAGACCAGCGGGGTATGTATCTTTTTCGGCGACTAATTGTTGTCTTGCCTTAGCGGCTTGCTGTCGAGGGCTTTCTAAACTTAATATCTCCTCCTGAGATATGCAGATCTCCAACTCAGACATTTAATTTAAAATGAAAGAATAAAGTTGCGTTTCACTGATATATTATTGACTCGTTCAATTTTTACACAAGTTCACAAAAACCCTTTACAAACTCTTCCTGATCTCAATTCTTCGGGAACACACTTATTTACAGAAGTTACAACTGACTTTACACTTCTCTCGCAATTTTATCTAGACTATGCCACTGAAATATTACAGTACTGGTTAGCACTGGCACTCTGCCACTTGGGTCGACTGTTTCGCGGGAGCCCCCGACTACTGACTTCCGCTTTCTGGCGGATACTGCAGGCGCGCCTCGTGGCGGCCGATAGAGCTACGCAAGTGGGTGCGTTCCCAATTTACCGCGCGCTAGAGTGAACGACTCGCTACGTCATCTCCAGACACTCGGGAGGTAGAGCAGGTTTGGGTAGGAGGGCTTAGGTGGCAGGCTACCGCCACAACCCGTAAGGAAGGAGCGAGGGCTTAGGTGGCAGGTTACCGCCACAACCCCGGATAGGTGGTTAGTTAAAGGTAAGAGGGTAGGAGGGCTTAGGTGGCAGGCTACCGCCACAACTCGTAAGGTAAGGGAGAGTGCCTAGAGAACTCTGTAGGAGCCGAGCCCTAGGAAACACTGATTTCTGGATGGCGAGAGGCGCCTTATATACCCGTCCGAGGGGGTCGAAGTCCCGTTAGGCGGGTGGGTTCAAAATGGCCGCTCGGCCGCTGGAGCTGTCTGCTCTGCAAGGTTACCAATGCAAGAAAACATAATTTCGCTCGCCTCATGAACAAAACATACTCACTAGTATAATCTTATTACGTGTTGCCGTTTAAACTAATTCTAAATAACAACCATACATTTTAGGCACTTAAAATAATATTATTTACATCAGGTATTTATCCCGTGCATAATTTGTCTTATTTCACCAAAGTCCGTGCACGTAGTTTTGGCATCATGGCCGTGACTGTAAACAAATAAATATTACGTGAAATATTTTGCAGGTACGTGAGTCCCTCTTTACACACACAAATTATCACAATAAAAATAGTATTTGGTTTATAACAAGTGCAAATAGCGTAATATTATGTACATACTCAAAAATCGGCAACACGTGATTACGTTTTAGGCCTAACCTACAAATACAACACAAGTTAACTTAGAAGGGAGGCGAGCTTTAGTATGGATATTATTAAGGACGCAGTGGCGATGCATCAATTTGAATAACTTTTTATCTATGTCCTGTCATGTGGAAAATGTTGATAAATCCACTCAATCAAAAGTTACAGGTATACGGATTAATCCCCCTTAAGCCTTACCTGTGTATCTTGTTTTGTGATGTGTAAATTGAAAAGGTAATTATGCCACCCTGGCTGATAAAAAAAAATAACTTTACAAGGAAAAATATAATCTATTGTATCAATTGAACACCATCCATGTCCAAAACAATTTCTTATGTTTCCAGGGTTTTGAGAATTTAGGATGGATATGTTCAAATGTTACAAAACTTCTTTGCGTGCAGCAAAGTTGGAAACTAGAGACTTAATGATATTTTGATGTGGGTTTTTTTACTTCTTGATTGAATAAAATTTCAGTTATTTTATTCTGAAAAAATTGTATAACTTTTCCACTCTCTGCAATAGGAAAATGGACATTAAAACTATTATTTTATTTTAAGGTTATTATTTATAACAATTAATTTTATTTTAATGTAAAATAACGTATTACTTTCGTACTAAATAATACTATGGGACTTCAGTTTACATTATTACAATTTTTAATGTATATGTGTTTATCAATCGAAACTGGTAAAGTAAAACACTAGTAAACAACACAAGACAAATTCACGGAACTATCTGGAAATTTAGTGTACTCCTCCACCCCAGTAAATTTGAACCCTAAATCCTCAAATATTTAGGTACCTAATAATACGGACATATGATCTATATAGGAACCTAAATAGTGGAGCCGGACACTGCCAACATTCATGATTATTAAAATGTTGACAATTCTACAATATTTTCTTGAGAAACATATTTTTATGTATTACAACATTAAGGGGAACATCCATTGTCACTGTGAATTTTTTCTTTGTTCTTTTATTAATTTAAAGTTAATTGGTAGAATATTGAACATTCCAAGCTATAGTACAGAATTTGATAGGCTGTTTACATTTAATTGACAGAATGCTTTCATTAATTTGTCCAAGTGTATTGAGGAATAGGATTTAATATACTATTTTCTAATTATGTCTCATGGCACGAATACGAAAACACAAGCTACTTTTCACACTAAACAATTATTTTTCATTTTACAAAATAAAATAGTTCCAATTTACTTTGTCATGTTGCGAGTCAAAATGTATACAGCCCAGTCCTTGTAGATGACACTTGACACTGTACTTACAGAACTTATGTCTAGCAGGTTACAAACCATAAAATTCACAAGTTTTTTACTCTATACTATATAAAATGCTAATTGTTGTAGCTCTGACTATTAAAGGAATTTAAAATCCAGTGGTACCGAAATCTCACATAAACAAAATATTCACATGAATATAATAGCAACAGTTTTGTGAATTTTGTTAACAAGTGGAGTACACTATTTTTATTTTAAGGCCTCTGAAATGTGTTCATAAATTATTACTGTAACAATGTCGCGGCCTTCAAGATCTGTTCGCTCACGTGAAGAATGCCTTGAAATAATAAAGGGGGTATAGAAATGTTCCGGTGAAAAGCATGCTGACATCGCCAAATGTCTAGGATTGCCACCTTTGACATTAAACTTGATCGTCGGTAATACAAATGAGCTACGACCATATTCAATACTCACATATTTGAATTGCAAATTTTCATGTGGTGGACATATTAAAATTATTATTGAGGTTATGTTTATATATAATTTTAAAATGGGGGGGTTGTGTGTTTCCCGCATGTTTTGTTTTCTCGCATGCATCGTTTTTTTCTCTTAGTCCCTTGAAAATCGATGTATAGAGGTTTGACTGTATTGCACTTTTACATATTAAAATTCAAATTTGGATTTAATATTCCCAAGACAATATTAGAAATGGGCCACTGCTGAAAGTTGTTATCACAATTACGTAGCTTACTGCTTTTGTTAACTGTTATCAATGAATCCAAAATTCATACAGCAAGTCCAGACTTTAAAAGAAGTGCAAGATCTTAACAAGGCTCACACAGGAAACTTAAGTTCATTTAACCATTGACTTCTTAGGAATTCGGTTGATGTAGTATAGGGGTGTGCAAATAGTGGATTTTTGTGGTCTAATATTTTCGAATTGAATATTACAATTTTCGAATACATTGCGAATAGTTTCGAATTCAAATAGTTTGTAATTAATACTTACCCTGGCATTCCAAAGACTATAAAAAAAACTCTTTCTCACTCACACCAAAAAAAGAAAAGAATGTGGTTGGACTAATTTAATCTCACAGTCATTATTTACAATATTGGCCAGAACAGTAATTAGGGCTAAGTATATACCCCACTAAGGAATGTGAATAAGTTAAAAAAATTTAAGACCAAATTGACTAAGCTGTGCAAGTGTAAGTATGTTCACTTGCTTAACTTGCAAGAAACTCAAAAACTGGTCAAAACTGTTATTTAACATATATATTTAAAACATACCTGTAGGAGTTTTCAAAACCAAATGACGTGTATTACATTCTGCCGTTTGCGTATTTGATTTAAAGAAACTCCAGATTTCACTACTCTTTTGAGAACTTGTTTCTCCGTTGCTTTCACTTTCCATCATATGATTGATGATAACTAAGGAACAATTTTAATTATATAACAGATTTGTAAAACTTTAAAAAGCCCACCACTAAGTTAAGAAATCCACCCCTAGTAATCGCGCACCACGGAAATATATCTAAGTACATGAACAAGTTCTTCCCCTCAAGAATCGTAAATTTCACAAAAATCGGGATTTTGCCTTTGAAATACCAACATTGCTCTCTACGAATACATATTTTTTATCGTGCCTTGCCATAAAAGTACTCCGGTACAGTAAAACTGACAACGAAAATATGCATATTACACTGGCAACAAGGCCGAGACAGTAACATACGGATCACAGTAGGCCTAAAATGATACAATATAATAAACCTTCAGTTTACAGAACTTTTAATAATTTTCAAGTTTATAATGTGGAGGTTTGTGAGTAGCCACAACAAACACTTTAATAAATAAACCAACACGGTTTCAATTTAAAAATAAATCATGACTAGTGATGTCTACGTTTTTGTTTTAACATAACTCTCTTCAGTGTTGTTTTGTTAGCCACGATCACGGTTATGTGTACGTACTTCAACAATGCAACAACATAGCAAGCAGAAATTTACTGTGGTAAAATTCACAATTAAAGTAAATTTTCAGTGGAAACAATATTTTACTGTTCAAACATAGCAGACTGTTTAAGAAAATTAATGCTTCTCTAGTTTTTTTTTCATAATTATTTGCATTGATGCGGCCACGGTGTGGCTCGCACAATCACATTCGCAATGTCGATCAAGATGGTGTCGGTGTGGGCGTCGTCACGTTTGTAAGGCGCGTTATTTTCCGATTTTCGTTTGCCATTTTATGTATCGAAAGTATGCACTGTAAAATATTGTTCATGCTTGAGATGAGCTAAAAAAATGTTTGTTTTTGAAACTGCATTAAAAAAAAAAAGAGTGCATATTTGAGACTGAAATAAACCTTAATATTTGTGAGCTTGATTATTCACATGTTGCAACTACGGTATTCGAACTTCGAACACGAATAGTTTTCAAAATGCTATTCACAGCTATTCACACACCCCTAATGTAGTAACTGAACAGGTGACAAAAAGAGAGGGGAAGGGGATGGAATTCTGAGGACCAACAATGGCTTGCCAGATTATTGTTCCTGCATTGCCCATAAGTAAAAGGGAATTTCTTGATGTTGGGTCTATGTACAACCCAGAATCACTGACTCTTACATGCCATAAGAAACACACCAGGATACGTATTGTTGCATTGCACAGCTGCAGAATTCTCTAGTTGGGATAGTGTGACAAGGTCACATTTATAATGGTTCCAGCTATTGGTCCTATAACTATACAACATACATCATTATAGTCTATCTCATATAAGTACTACATATTTTGACAGTTCACTTCTGAGAAGTGTGGCGTATGTCCACAAACCAGTAAATGCTAAGGATTGTACAGACTGTGCTTTTCCTAGAAGGTTTAAAGGTCTAAATGATTGAACTGCCAAGCACATTTCTTAGAAGAGAAATGTCAAAACATGGAAAAGTTACATGTGATTTTTTATAACCAAGGAAAAATTTAAGGACCAAATGGCTGAGCGTATCACAAGGCCTATCTGCTCTAAAGTGCTCTTGCTTTTCAGGGTTTAATCTGTCCACAGGTTACTTCTCAGGATTGCAGCAGAAAATTCCTAGTAGATACGAATCCGAAGACTATATTTCAATCACATATGCCTTCATTCCATAAGGAACACAGTAAGTTTACAAATTCACGTTTGTTCGAGGTTCTCTGATACTGATCCTGAAAATCTTAAACACCGTTACTCCATTTTTGTTTCGGGGGACCGAAGCATGTCTTGTCTAATGGCTGAAGCAAATCGTGATGTGTGGTGGCAACTTCGATATAGTAACAGTATTGGGCACACTTGAACAGTTGCAGCAAATTTCTGGATGTAAAAATGAAAAACCTCAGCTGTAATAAATCCACTCTTTGTGTTAGCGTAGAATGCTCCCGGTATATCATGATACCTTTCCATGACCACCACAAATGAGTTGATGCAAATATTACTACTGGTGGTAGGACGTGTACTGCTGCAGATACACAAGCTAAGACAATCGTATTGTCTCTACCGGTGCCCTGTATATTTCTATGAGCTTTTTGACCAATCCCAACATCATCTTTTTTTTTTGTGAGGATCCGTACTGAAACCATTTTCATCAAGATTCCATTCCATTTTGAGGTTTGTCACCAATACAAAGTTTTTAAATGCATTCATTTACCTACTTCATGAAAGGGATAAATTATACATGGGTCTGATGTTGCTACCCTTCTGTTAGCATCTAGAGCCTCTTAATTTTTTTTAAGTTGAGTCAATTTCGTGCACAGAAATTAACAAACCAGTCTCTACTTGGGATACCATTTTTGAACGGGACTTGGATGTTATTTTCTGAGAGATTCTGTTGCCACAGAAATAACTTCACTTTTTGTTGTGTGAATCCCTTCTTTTCCATAACTCAGAGCTGCCAACCTCCAATCACACCCATCAGTAATGGCAATTTTATCAAAACAATACGCGTAAACATGCGCGGTAAATTTTACTTCTGAAAATATAATTCAATCAAAATTTAACAAACAATATGCATTAAATTAACAAATAGGCCTATGTGCAAAATAATTAATCAGAGAAAACCAGTTTAAACAATTTAACCATTAGGAATATTAAAAAAAAATTGGCAGGCCTACCTTCTTACTGGAAATGTTGTATCTTCAGTCCAAAGTAAAACTTCTGAACACTGTATTTTTTTAATTTTCTTCATTTATCCTGGTTGGATAAGAACTGTCTTGTGGCTTGTTTGGCTTTCCTCAGCTGTTGTTCTGAAAATTTCTTGCTGAAACAAACTTCTCCACT
>PNEQ01103176.1:0-15590 GCA_003012365.1 Medauroidea extradentata | reverse complement strand
CTGCCACGAACAACGACGACGCACTTCAGAAACAATAATTAACGTATTTTCTTAACATGTGAAATAAAAAGTATGTTGTTTTTAGGCTGGCAAACGTAAAACATAATACGTACACAGGTTACCGATGGTTTCACATCATTTCGGCAATGATACTCAAAGTAATTTCCAATACTTTTGAATGTGTATATACTCAAAATGGGCAAACGTACGCAAATGATGCAACCAAATATGCAACTTGGCGGCGAGAACCTAACTCTGATGCCACCTGTTGGTGGAGTTTTGAACTGTCTGAAGCACGGAGCAAGCTGTATCGACCACGGCGACTCGAGGTCGACAATAGCGTCACATAATTCTCGCGCCAATCCAGTCTAATTATAATGTATGTATGAATGTCAATAAGATCATAAGTAAATATTTTGAAGTGTATTAAATACAGACAGGTCGAGTTCGTCATAGGTTCTTTCACTAATGTTGTATTCAAATAGGAAAATACACGGAACTACGTACAATAAATCGCTACCAACCATACAAGCAGTAAAGTAACTCTTGTTAGTGGTGATGTATATGCAGTAACGGCTAGTGATTTTTTTCAAAGGTTAAATCTTTAGTGCTCACTTTATTCCGAATGGCCTATATCATTTTACAAGCTGGTAGCTGCTTTTCACACTAACAGAGATTGCGTAAAAAAAACGCTGACATGTTATCAGCCTTCGGCATCAGAAGGAAGCATCTGAGGGAGGGGAGAGAGATGAGAGGTGTGCACATAAAAAAAAGCCGAAGGCAACACGTTATCAGCCTTCTGCATTAGCAGGAAGCGACGAGCAGTAAACAACTGAACAGATTACGAATAAAAGTGGCGTATGTGACGCAGCGGGCCCAGCTACTTATGGCTTTTTTCCCCGGGATTATGGTACCGTCATGTCCAATGAAAGGCACCAGACGCGTCTTCACGCTTGCCAGTCCGCGCTGCTCCATTCTTGTAGGCCTCATTTTAACTGATTTTAATTATTGCTTTTCGATTTCCGAAAAAGGAGGTGGGGCGGGGAATTTTCCCTGACTATTCCCTGACCTTTTCAGGCCACTAAAATTTCCTGACTATTCCCGGTTTTCCCGCCCTGTCGCCACCCTGGTTATGTATTTCAGTAATCGACGTAAAGTAGTGAGAAGAATGGTTACAGAGTTTAAATGAAACACATTTGTCAGACGACTAACTTCAATATTATTTATTAAAATTTTTTTTTGAAAAAGGTTACACACAAAAGACAATCGCATAAAACTTACAGTAACAGCACATTTGCGAAGCAACTTCATTGGTACCAGTATAAAAATTACAAACAAGATAGTATAACAGGTTCGATAACATTAGCACATTAGCAAGATACATGAGTTAATTGTTCTTTATTAAGATTCTCGTATGTTCAGAGCATGAATTTGTTCGACAACAACTCTAAGAAGAATACAATTTTGTGTTGACAGATTCAAGGATTATAAACTTCCCCGTTACAGTTATCCAGAAATAAAATGTTTATGAATTATCTTTTGTATCTGTTTGAGGGTTATTTTCCGGTTCAATAATTAAAAAACTAGTAAATTTTTCATTTAGACAACTAATGGTGACTTATTTTTCTGGCAAACAGAAGCACATCTTTAATAATCAAAGTATTAGTTAACTTTATTAAAAATAGGCGATATACGAATGTATTAAAGAAAACATTATACACACAGGTATATGCACAGTAGAAAAGGACTATGTTGTATTTTTACAAAAATTATTTCATACAGAATTACTGAAAGAGTAGAAAATTATTTTTGTACTAGTCTGCTCAATGTTAATCGAATTGTAGATGAAAACCACCACAATTTTTTTTTTAACTTTTTTTATGTAAAACCTCCGATGCTCTTGCTCACGAGGAGGATTGCGAGGACAAGTTGTTGATTATTGAAGTTTACAGACACGTCGCTCGCCATCTTACCATTTAATTTATTGCTTTTGCTCAACTCGTACAGAATTTTATATAATGTCACTGATAAAAAAATTATGATAAATAGCAGTCATATTATTTGTGACTGTCAGCAAATACTTGCATTTAACGATAATAATTTGCCAGTTTCTTGAATTTATCAGAAGGATAACTAAATAAATTACAGTTTGGCTTGCAGTAATTACTTGACATTTGCCTGTGCCTGGATTAAACACAGGTACTATTTTAGTTAACATTTGGTAATTGTAGACATAAAAATATTCCTGTTCAAACTCAAAGAGGTGACAGCAAAGAAAATAAGATGACTGAGAATGAGAAGTGATGTCGCGTTACTGCAACTGTTCCTCAATTAAATGTAAGAATTGTATCAAAATTCGACTTAGCAATATTTATTTCTAATTATAAATATAATTGTCATCGTTGTCCGTAATGTGACATCATCAACCAGAAATTTCCAATTTTCAAATATTATTTAATTCCTGGACAGTTTTATAAATCTCCTTATGTATATATATATATATATATATATATATATATATATGTGTGTGTGTGTGTGTGTGTGTGTGTGCGTGTATATATACTATATATACATATATCTATGTATATACATGTATATATATATATATACTGTATATATATATATATACATATATATGTGTATATGTAATATATATACATAGGAGGTCCATTCAAACTGTTCAAATATTTGTGATAAAATAGTAATTCATTAAATAAATTTATATTTTAGTTTTAGTTCTGTAAGTTTATTAAATTCATAACTTAGATGCAAGGCTTATCGCTGTCATGAAGATTATGACTAATTTTATTTACAGAGGCAGCTAAACTTATAACCGGCGCTATTTCCTTGATACAGCTTTCCTGAAGGATGTTCTTGTGACTGCTCTCCAGCTTGTAAACCTTGACTCTTGAATTGCAAACCTATAAAAGATGTACATAATGTTTCATGTTAATGCATTTGAGTATATATTATCACAACATATAAATAATTCAATGTAATTATTTTTATTGTAGATTAGTAATCACATAAGGAATAAATATGTACACGAAATAAAATTGGTAGGAGCAACTGGATTTTTAAGACGTTTGTGAGTATTAAAAAGTTTAACACACTTTCAGATGGTCACTACCGAACATTGTGTCACGTCATAATCAATGAGTAAGAGAATGATATAGAAGCTTTGCTTAAAAACGAGCGTATAATGAAACAATCTATTTAAACAAAAATTTTAAGTTATGTAACAAAATTATTTAATACTTATTTTACAACCTCTACAAGAAAATCGTTTCAAATTATTTCCACATACCTCAAGTCATTACTAGCATCCAGCTGCTTACATTTAACACTTAAAATTTTTTAATTATAAAAAAAATTTGTTCTAGAGAGCTTAATTAAAACACATTAATTTCTAAACAAAAACCAAACATTATGCAACTTTAAATGTGACGATAAACAAAATAGGCACGATATTACAACATTACCATAAATCACACAAGATCTACCAACACCCTTATGTCGTGAAGACTGTCTGATCGTACACTAACCTTTTTGCATTTATGGTATGCACAACCATGCTAGCTGTCATTACGCTTAGAAAATCTTCTCCAATGCTCTCTGGTCATATTGAGTTTTCATTCTTTAATTATTTATCTTCATGTGCTTCCGAGCGAATTATGTACGCCGGCTAACATCCTTCATAATTCACTGATATATTTAGGATGGCTATTTCACTTCAGTCTGTGGTCCAAAAGAGACTCTAGGGAGGAGCACTCGCTTAAAGATAATGAGGACTAGAGGGACCTTGGATTTTCAGTATTTTGGCTTATCAACAAGTTGATCAAATTTTGCTGCTATAGGGTGCTTTTGGGTATTTCAACCACTCCGTCTAACTAGCGATGCAGAGCTGTGATTTGCACACTGTTTATTTCCAGAAACTTTGTCACCTTTGCAAATGTAGGCTCGAATTTCCTTCCCTGATATGAATGCAGGTCAAGTGGTACCTCATCCATTGATAAAATATGTTTTACAAGTGCATCACATATCGTACAAGCTTCTTGTTTTGGGATTAGTATGACCTCGGACTACTTGGTATATTATTAATAGGCTAAGAGTAGGTATCAATTTAATTGACTTTCTCATTGGTTAGCAAGGGGCGCATTATTTATATACTTGGTGTCCACGCTTAACGTTTAAAACTCTCCATGGCGACGTAGAGGACCTTCAAACAAGTAATATGATAAAGGACACTTAGGCGGGGGGGGGGGGAATCTGACGGGAAATACCTTCAAATTGGTAACGAATATGTAATATAATGTCACACCTGCGTCGCGCCGTAGTCGTCATTTAGCAGCTCCAAATTTGGCGCAGGTACAATCTGAACGTTTCGCCTCACCTGCACGTTGTCAGAATGGCTCAGTGCATGTTTTGAAGTCAACCTTCCGGGGTTCGAGTCTTGGTACCTTCAAAAGTTTCATTTGTTGTTGTGATAGAATATGACTTTATTTATGGTACGTTTGTTTTCCTTTGTCTTTATTTACAAAGCCATGCATTGTGGTCTCATAGTTTTACTTGCGCAAAGAAACGAAGCTGTTGCGTTACGAATCAAGATAATGTTTTTGTTTTTGTAACGTTTCTTTAGTAATGTCCTCTTTAATTTATTGTACAGAAACGTTAAAGTCATTAGTAAAAAATAAGAAGATTAAGTGTAAACATCGGTAATGTTTGCAAATCAAAGATTAACCTAATTCACAATAACACTTTCAAAGCTAAGATTAGGCCGCGTCTGAACAACTCCGTTTAAATGACCCTAACATAAAATGTTTCCAAACTGAAAAGTAAATTACTGTCTCGATATTACTTACAATTGCTCAAAGGTAGCGCCGTTATCAGAAATGCAAGCATTACAATGCTGAATCACTGATTCACATACGCTGGCAAAAACGGCTGGATTTTCGTGGATTTCCAGTGCATAGCGGCGGCAATGCAGCAAATTGGTACAGGTGTTTTGTACACTAATTCCTTCATAGAGCCTCAAAAGAAAAAAATCCAAGGGATTGAGACCAGGCGACCTCGCAGGCAGGAAATTAGACCAAAACGCCCGATCCACCATCCAGGGTACATAAAGTTCAGGTGGTTTCGTACCAGTATTGCACTATGTACCGGCGCCCAGTTGTGTTGTAGCCACAAGGTTGCTCACACCTCCAGAGGAACTTCTTCAAGCAGCTCCGGTAAGACGTCTCGTAAAAACACGAGGTAGTTAACCAGTTAATCTGTATGGTAAAATGTAGGGATCCATTAAACGATCTCCTTAAATATCTGCCCAGACATTAACTTTAAACTTTTCTTGTCGGCCACGTTCGTACGCACTAAGCGGATTGTTCACATCCCGATGGACAGTATTTTTGGAATTGAAAATGCCATTTTCATTGAAGATGAAAATCATCAGTAAACATTACCAGTGAGGGAAACTCGGGATTTTGAAGAGAGTCTTCGCAAATTTGCTCGCAGAATTTAACTGGAAATGGGTAGTCCCCTGTGTTAAGCTTCTGAACTGTGGATTTGTGATACCTTGTATTTGTTTCCCTTCAATACCAACCAGACAGCCATTTTCGAAATACCTAATTGTCCAGTGATGCGACGGGTGCTAGTGCAAGGGTCATATCGACCTGCTGTAACACTGCCTCCTTGACCCGTTGTGGAGAGGTTGGTTAGCCCCACGTTCTCGATGAGTATAAGGAAACGTTATTTCAACTGGCCTTTGTGTCCAACATAACAGCACGTTTGGATACAAAATATCGCTAGATGTTTACTTACTTGCACAGAGCCGGTTTCACGTAGTCGACGATCGACAGTCGAAAAATTAACATGGCTCGGTAAAACACGCTGCGGAAATCTTTCTGAATACAGACGCTGAGCTGCGAGCACATTTGGATTTGCAACACCAAAACACAACTGCATAATTGCCAGTTCATTGAAAGAGAACCTGTTCGTTTTTGTGATAACACTACGACAAACAAAGATTTCGTTGTAGAGTCGATTCTCAGTTGCACTACTAACTGCACTACTGATCACACCAAATAAAGACGCAAAAATACACAGACCCACACAGGACTGCATTCAACTGCCACCTCTCCTCTTTCCTTGTTCGTGTGAGTCAAGGCCAGCACACCGCCTTCCAAAGAACGAACAGAAATAGGACACACAAAATGGTAATAACAACAATAGATGGTACCAAGTCTCGAACCCTGGAAGGCTGACTTCAAAACATGTACTGAGCCATTCTGACAACATGCAGATAAGGCGAACCGTTGAGATTGTACTTGCGCCATATTTGGAGCTGCTAAATGTGTAAGACGCAAGGCAGGTGTGACGTCATACTACATCTTCTTTACCAATTTTAAGGCATTGCCCGTCCGAGTACCTCCCAAATGTCCTATATCATATTACTTGTCTGAAGGTCATCTAGGTGGCTACGGAGAGCTTTAAACGTTAAGCGCGGACATCCTGTACATAAAGTAGAGACATAGGCTTTTTTTAAAGGTGAACTCTTCATGTAATTCTTGGTTTGTTCTTAGTTGTTCAGACATCACACACACGGCAGCATTTCTGCACATTTTATCGACAACAGAGTTAGTAAAATCCCAAGCATACTTTATACTTTATTATTAATAAAATATCCACACCGGCCCTAATGTTATGCAGCTCGGTCAGCGTCTCTGGGACTCTGCACTCTGGCGAATCCAGTTGAAATCGCATTTGTTTTCCGTCGTTACTCTCACATTTTCTACACAGCACACCATTCCTTAGAGTAAAGGAGTTTTAGTATTCTCAGTATACTTCGACTGTGCACCAAGTCTTAAAACTTTTCCTCTTATTTTGTTTGTCTGCATTTTTTCCTGCTCCTGTGGAGGGCGTAAAGGAAGTTTATTAGGCTCGTATTTTCTGGTTTCACCAACGCCCAATGAAGCTGTCATATTAATTGAAGTTTTATTTTCATAATAAGACGGTTCACGATGCTTCCGGGAAAGGGCATCTGAATTGCTGAGAAGCTATCCAGATCTGTGCATTTAAAAATACATTTTTTAAGTTATGTATCCATCATGCTTCTTTATCTCCTGGGTTTTCGAAACTAAGGAACCATTATAATTGAGCATGATATTTTCATATGGTAAAATGCATAACACGAAGAGGGTGAAAACGGGTAAATGCCTTCAAATCTACTCAGAGTTCTAATAGTTACTCGCGGTCGTGGGGACCCAGGTTCGATTTCCGGCTCCTGTTTTCTATGATTTCTGTAGATTCCAGAAATCGCTCGAGGCAAATTCTGGGATAGTTCCTTAACAAAGTTCTTGTCCTTACATTAAGCTCTGTACCATCTTATCTATTGACCTTGGTGTCTACGAGATGTAAAGCTTCACGTACACTACCTCACTGCTGGGACATTCTATGACCTGAGGCGTCATAAGACTTAACACTTATTTTTCAGTAAAAGGTAAGTGGTTGAATTAAATTTTACTTCTTTCTCAGTTTATTAATGTAGTAACTTTTCGACGGTACTAGTCTAAACAGAAAACGGTGACAAGACACTTCATATTTCAGTTTGGTCCGCAGCTAGGGGTGAATATCTAATGGCTTTGGTATTATCAGAGTCTGTTATTATTTCCTGGACTTACATTACATGCCTCAAGAATTATACTTTCCGCTGATATATATGACATTTCCTGCGGTCCAGCTTGAATTGGCTGCTGCTACTTTCTGGAACGCAACGTCAAAAGTCCATCGTCATGTTAGCTTCAAATTTATTTCTTCTGATGACACAATTTGTTTACTCTGACAGCAAAATCTTCAAGATGGAGATGCATCTGATGAGAGGGCATATTTCAGCAGGTGTTCAAATCTATCTACAGCATTGCAAAGTTCTACTTGCATAATCTTAAACTCCCATGTTTGTTTCTCCTGGCCTCGTAAGATTTTCTTTCTCGGATCTCCTGGGACCACTTCAAAATTCCAATTTCCCTCTTTTAGCATCTAAAAGATTGAAAACCATTATTATCCTTTTAGGTTAATCAACATGTGATATGTTCTCGAAAACTGGTAAGGCTTCTTTTAACCACTTTACTATACTTAAGGTAACAAACACACTACCTCATTGTACCAAATTTTTTATTTACTGTTTGTCAGTTGCGTAGAATTTTATTTAATTTTTTGTTATAATTCGAATTTATAATATTGCATTTTTGTTCTTCAGGTACTGATACTTTAATTTTACAACTGCTGAAATTTGTGTTTTTTTACAGATATAACATAGTTACTTCCCCTTCAAGTTAATTAAAATAATAATGTTTATGCGCAAACTCAGATTTCATATTTTAAAGTACCTGCCGCGATAAGCGTGATTAACACACATTTATTTTTTTGTTTTGAATTTGAAGTTTCATGTGAACTTCTATGTTCTTCGCTGGAGAAAATCAGAATGGTTGAAGAAAAAGAGCAATTTGGGCAGTTTGGAACTGCCCCGTCTTTAAACACTAATTTACAGACACGTCTAAATTTACGCGTGATTTGAAACGAGATGAGGAGTTCAATTGCTATAAACGATTCTTATTTTAGTGAGTGATTCCTAAATACATTAAGATTCGACTCCCGTTGGCTAATATGTAGCCGTTTCCGACGCTGAGCTACGTTGCAGCATAGGCGATACTAAGATACGTTAGAAGCAGTTAGTTTTATGAAATTTTCCAGAAATTTCCCGAAACTTTAAATGCTGCAGAATTTTCCCCCAAACAAAATTAATTTTATCATTCTTTCATCCAACTCAAACTAGTCGCCAACTTGCGGCCTTGTCACCGATTGTAGCTAAATAAAAAAAAATAATAAATATACATAAATTTTAGATTCACATAACATAGGAAAATATCTAGATGACGTAACTTATTGTTTAATTTTTAAAGTAAAATATGATAATTGCTAAATATTCTCATATCTTATATTACATAATATAAGTGTAACTTGGAAATAACTCTAGTTTATTAATGTTACATTAAATGGTTTCTTCCTTTATTGAATGTCACAATGTGTTATTAGTTGTAGGTTTACCAGTGAGTAAAAATTCATTTCATCACAATATGGATATCATTTAATTTTAAATTATTGTAGCTGTAGTTTTGTAGTTGCATGGTACACATTATTTTAAAGAGAACTTACAGAAGTGTTGATGAGTTGTTGCAAATGGTAAGATCTGGTATGAAGATTCTTCAAAATTGTGCCCAGCATGATTATATTTTGTTCTTATGCAATCAAGTTTATTCCTGTGTCATAATGCATAAAGTAAAACGGCGTGAAGTGTTAGTAAACAATCATATAGTCTAGAAAAACTATGTAGAATTATGTGCCGAATATTAGTTTTTTGCGTGGCAAATGTTTCCCCACATATCTCGAGCAGATGACACAGTACATTGATAATAGACTACTGGACCAGCTTGTTGGTGAGAATAAATCTTGCAGCGATAATACAACCACTAGGCATTGCCTACTTGCAGTACCCCATGCCAAGTATCGAAGCAACATTTCTGCCTTTTCAATAGACCCAGTCCCAAAAGGAACGCCTAATATGTTTAGTTATCTGAATGTCATGCTGTACGGTACATCCTTGAAGTTTCAAATATAACCTTCTCTTTCCTTTAACTGGTGAGCTAGCGTTTGTTAAAGTGCTTAAGTAGAACTTTTTAACACCTAAATGATCTGGCGATCACTGGTGGTAATGCCCTTTGATATCGGGATAACTACTGTTATTGTCGCTCATGACCACTTGACAAACTCTACAACTGCATCGCATTTGTGCCCTTCTTTATTACCTAACTTGCAAATGCCGTATACACATGACCCTGTATATTTCAGCCGACCAGTTGTGCTGGTAGGCCTTATGAAACACTCCACGTTGCTTTGAGATTCGAAAAAAGTCTCCAATAGATGATAAAGGCTTGCGACGATCCTACTTCTTCCTGTCTGAGTATACAGAACAAAGCATAGCATCATACTTGTCATTTTTAGGCTTCATGTGCGTTGTGGAGTGAACCATACAGTTATATTCAAGAACAAGTTTCAGTAGCAACTCCACCCATTTGTAGTTTCTGTTAGCCGTGAAATGCTTCCAAAGTTTAGTTTTTAGAGTTCGATGAAAGCGTTCAATGATGCTAGCCCAGCTATACTTTGAAAATGTGTCTATGACAGTTTAAATGTAACAATTACCTTTATTCTCACGAGCAAAGTCTTGCATTTCTATTAGCTCGGACTGAAACGTATCGCCCATCCTTTCATTACGTATTTTCTTCTAGGATAGGTTTTTCTAGCAAATTTATGAAGTTCGCTGGAAACGGCATATTTGGTCATGTTACTATGTGGCCGGCCTTTGTCAATTCCTCAATTATGGAAATTACCTCGTTAGTGTGTGACCGGTTGCCTGCTTCTTGCGAAGCCAGGAGAACTCTCAGCCTATCAATCAATTCATTCGAATCGTCCCAGAAAATGCAGTCGATTTTATTTCCGGATACAAGTTTCTGATACAAACCTCTGCCAATGGGTATGCTTAACTTAGTAACTTAGGGAATAGCCCAGCTATAACGGCGAATTTTTCGTGCGATGTATCTTTAAATCTTTGTGTTTCTGGATTATCGTTGGCATAATGTGCATGACTGTATCGCAGCAACAGACGATACCTGCGCAGATCTGATTCGGTACAATCCCCTGTCCGTCTGCGAAACAAAAGTTCACATAGTCCATGCGTGATTTTTTTAACTGTACGTTTGCCAAGTTGTCTTTATTTCCGAGAAACTATTTACCATCATGACTCTGCAGACTGTATACTGAGTCTTTTCGGTCATAAAACGAAGCGATGTAGTGGTTAATAAACGAGCTGGCTTAGTGCCCCTCTTCGCGCACTCGTTTTGGCACTCGCTTGTGCAACAGTTGAATCAAAGGTCTGTCATCTTCGTCCGAATAATCGTCTTTGTTAGGTGTAACGTATTTACGTTTTCGATTCAGGGGTCGTTCTTCGTGTTTGATTTCCTGTTTGATTTCTACTGTAGTTGAAGTATCTTTGCGAGGATGTGACATGAGTTGGTCGAGACGACTGGTGATTGGTCGGAAGGTTTCTTCTCTTCTAAACTCGAGAGCTAATCTGTTATATTTTGCTAGTAAATACTTTGTGTGTGCTTCCGTCTTCCATCGTTAACTGAGTGAAAGTATGTTAACGTATTATATTTATAAGTTCATTGAAAAATAAATTTAGTTGCGATTTGGAGAAATTGCTTTATAAATTTTATCGAATCAGTCAGAGCACAAGTCCTTTATCTTCTTGATATGTCTCACAATGCCTGTTTTGTGGCCAGTTTCTAAATTAGTGTGTTCTGCAAGGACCTTAATTCATCTTGTCTTTGTGCATTAGAAACATTAATTAATTCTCGTAGTCTAGCTTCTGCGCCCTCTACATGTTGGTCGATAGTAATAAGGTAGTCCAGTAGTTTATTCTTAATACTATCAGTCTTTTATCCGATAAGAGAGAAGTCTCTGTGAATACTAATGATACGTGCTTCCATCCATGCATTTTCAGAACTTCTATAACTTCCAAACTTGGAAACAGTACCGTGACTCATAGTCGGGCATGTACAACAAACTGATCGAAACCTCTTCTATACCGTCCCTTATGTAGTTCGCAGTCTTTCGCCAACACTAGAAATCCAAATTTTCCTTACCAGCTCAAAGCCCACATCTTGAGTTCGAAAAAAGTAATGTCTGTGTTAACATGACACAAATTTAGGTCATCCATACGAAACAACTAGAACAAATTCGCATTGTTACATATCAATTGTTAGGCTATGCGTTAATGTGTCTGGCACAAATACAAGCAGTCAACACCTACATGACATCCCATGCAACAAAAGTACTCTTGAATAGAAGTATGTTTCTTGCAAGCAATGCTGTCAAATACAAACGCAGAGTTCGGCCTAGCTTTGCTCGGTGGCACAACTTGTTCGAGTCACTGCATGGAAAATAACCAATTCCTTCTCTAACTTGTAGAACACAAGCCAGTCACTGTTACTTTGGCTGCTGGAGTGATTTCGATTATAGATATTGCATTTTCAAATCGAAGCCCGTTCTGCTCTTCGAGTGAACTAAGAAGTACACATGTCTTGCCTGCACCACTCGGCCCCACAATAAGCGATCTTATCGTGTTAGGCAATAGGACACAATGACGTGATTCGTGGGTTGTTTCATCAGCCTCTGTTACATGTACAGGCATGTACAAGAAGAGTAACTTTCTGTTTGATTATCTCCACGATACTGAAACCAAAATGTGTAAAAGATGGTTATTTATACTTTAACAGCTCAGTTCACTCCCATGTCTCTTAAGAGTGAAGACAGAAAAATCATGTCACAGTATCATCTATAGGTCGTTCGGAATAAAGTTAACACTAAAAGTTTAACCTTTGAAAATGATAACTAGTCTTTTCTACATATTATTCAACATTAACAATAGTTCCTTTACTGATTGTATGGTTGGTAGCGATTTGCCGAAAATAGTTCCATGTATTTACTTAGTTAAATACAGCAATACTAAAATAAAATCAACTGAATTCGACGTACTTGAATTTCGCATAGTTAATCAAATCTTATTTATCAAAGTATAGCGGTTGCTACCGACTGCACAGTTTATCTTACATGCGCAAACATAAAGTGACGTGTTCAGAGAGGTTAGTCATTTCCCTTCGTAAGTCGTTACGCGCGGCTGGAAATAGAAATTTTACAGGGCTATTTTTAGTGCTCACTTTATCCTGAACAGTCTATACTCTCTTATCAATAGTGAACCAGTGAGTTACATATTCCCGGATACAAATTTTGTGGGCCAGGAATAAAGTTGAAAAAGAGATTAGCAGGTGGGGACAGTGGTAACACCGCACTTGACGAAGCTTGCAAGTGGTATGGCGTAGTCTATGACCAATACAAACAAATATTTAGAATCTAGGCACGAAGCTGATAAGTTACTAGCATACAGGGCCGACGAAATACGCAAAACGCCAGGTATCTGAGAAAAAGTAGCAGCCTGGGTTGTCCCCAACATAATGAAAGCAAAGGTTAAACTAGGTACGGGTTTGCATTTGCACAAAACCAAAAAAGTGCGTAAAACCAATTCCAAGTGAAAAAATCACATTCCAAGAAAAAATCGAAATAAAAAGACAGGTGGCTTCCTGCCCGCACTAATTCCTGCTATAGGAGCCCTGTCCGGTATTGCCGGTGCTGAAACAAACATTGTAAGGGCAGTGTAGAAAGCTTTTAATTACCGAAAACATTTGGACGAAAACACTCATCACAACCGCAAACTATAAGCATGTGCTAAGGTTAAATAAAATGGACAAAGTTTGTTCATCCGTCGGCCGTGGTGCAGGAAAAAAGAAAAAGAAGCATCACTCGAATAGATCTTAAGATCTCTGCCTAGAAGACCAATTATACACATGACGTAGAATTTTACGAGCGCAAACTAAAAATACCGAATTTTGTGGGAGTGTATATGCGTAATAAACTACAATCAAAATCCAAACAAAACTAATGTGGTATAATAAACCAGAACACTTCAGATGGCATCCAGCACACGCTGGGTGGCTTACAAAAAGTGTGGTAGAAAAGTGAAATATGTAACAGGCCTCCTTGCCATTCATTTTGATTAAACATAATGTTCATTGTAAATAACGCAAAATGTGATAGAATTGTCATACAGAGTTAACTGACAATTCATTGTACTCAGAATTAGGTGTTTAATCTTGTTCAATCGTAATAATTTGTTTAATTTCATTTATTTTAAATTTAGTTTTGTATGCTGGTCAGAGGCGAAAGGTTGGAGAGGAGTATTTTGAATTGTGTTACGGCCATTTAACCCTTCACGCCGAAGGAAAGAGAAAGCTGGAAATGTAGGCCGAGAGTTCGCCCAAAGCCTTGAAATTGTTTGGGAACCAAGACTCAAGGGGCGAGAAGCAGGTCAGCTCAGGGGGCGTGGCTTCGCTTACCCCCTGCAGTAAAATTTAATATTAACTTTATTATTCGTTAGCTCAGAGAGTTGTATATAAGTTGGTGTGTATGTTAATGTTAATCTGTATGAATATTTAAAATATATATTAAACCGGCGAGAAGGAAAGACCATGTTTAGTTATGTCAGTCGTCCACAGAACTTGTGATTGGATGGGAGTAAAAGGGGGGAGTTTTAGGGAAAGTGCCGCAAGCGCGTCGGTTAGGTTTGTTTTCTGGACTCTTGCCGCGGACATCACGCGAAGTGGTTGTGTCCCGAGCCCCAGGTATTCGCGTGGTCCGCGGTTATTTGTGACTCTAGTTATAGCCGTCACGAGAGGTGGACGGGTCCTAGATTTGCAAGAGTTCGCATTTAAGATTTGCTGTGTTTTTCGACTTCACCAAGGGTGCTCGCTCGTGGGACTGACTAACTAAAAACGGGGTTCAGAAGTATCCAGAAAAGAAAGAAATTCGGCTTTATTATTTAGTTACTAGTAACACCTACTGGAACAGTTGTCAAAATTAATGCCTATCTTTTCTCTGCAAATAATCGAGGAAGGTTATAAATATTGCGACAGTTTCTGAAATTTGCATCCATTGCCCGAACTGATATACAACTGTGAAACAGAGCAATCTCCATACCCATGGAACTGTGGTCATTTGTGTCTTTCATACCTAGCAACAAATACTGCTAAGCGTATTTAGCTTCATACAAAATATAATAATAAGACTAGCGCGCCTAATACTTTCCGTCAGTATGCCTGTGTCAATCATAAAAAATTGCAGTACTTCTGCACTGAGAGATACATTTTACCCTTCTCTAGAACTTGAAGAAGGAGATTGGACCGTCGGTTTCGTTGATTTTCAAACTTATAACTCTGTGGCTAATATAGAACAAAATAATAATTAATTGTTTCTTTATGTGCCGAAAGGAACATCTGAAATGAGGGAAATCAACGTTTCTACCGGAGCTTACAAATTAGGAGACATAGCTAATTACATAAAGAAGTCTCTACCGGCAGACGTATCTTTTGAACTAGACAGAAATCCAAACACTTTGGAGGCGAAAATATTTGGCAGTGAAAATACAAACTTTACAAAACAGGATACTATTTTCGCGATGCTAGAGGTTCGTATACAGAGTATAATTGCAATTTGGCAGGTAGCAGTTATGTGAATAGAAAGCATAGCAGCTCGATATACGAGTTTTCATAAGTCGAGGGACCTGAACATAAAATCGTAGAAGCACCTCAAAGTGGCATTTACATCCAGGTAATTTCGAAGATTGTTCAAGAAATTACTGTGTCGGTGGTTGACCAAAATGACAAACTAATAAATATTGTAACATAGCATTTTCGCTAAGTCACTGCATTGGTAAAATTAATGTTAATATTGTTTTCTTTTAATTCTTAATACGTGTAAATTTGTTTGCTTTGATCTGAAAACCCGTATTCTAGGTGAAATATTAGCATATAGTGTATGTTTTGTCTTTGGTGACGTAAATGTGAAATTTTATTTATATTTTATATTTGTGA
>PNEQ01103175.1:0-15589 GCA_003012365.1 Medauroidea extradentata | reverse complement strand
TGAGAAGATTCAGAGGGTTTGGAGAAGGACTGAGAGGGGTAAACAAACAATGCTTGTGAGAACGGTACGGGAGTGGAATGGCCTGCGGGAGGAGTTGGTGACCGTGAAGGGGGCTGGGAGGTTAAGAAGAGGTCTGGAGGGTTTGTAGTGTAGGGATAGAGCAGAGTTCACTCGCCACCGGGCGGTAGCCCAATTGCGAAGTTAAACATTATTATTATAAAGGGCCAATTTTACCACCTTCGGCTAAACTTCAAGTCAGTCTTAGCTGGAGGTTAAATCGAAAATTTGGTTTTACCACCTCTGGCTAATGTGTGACTGACACTTTAACCTGTGGCTATCTTAACAGGCAGATGAAGCAGTGGTTATCAGGGGGAGGCAACTGTTATAGGAAGAATCGTTACCAAGTTTTTTCAAATAGTTCTTATTCCATCCGCTAGATGGCAGGCAGCTACTGTCATGGCGACAGGATGTTGATTTAAATTCCGGAAAGATGCAGGCAGCAATAATGTTTTGTTTGTTTCAAATGTGGATTGTCAAGGTATGTTCTGTGAAATTAATATTTAATAGCCATGCTATGGCGCGGACACGAAAATGTTGTGTTCCAGGTTGTGTAGATGCACACATTGCAGGCCATCGTTTTCCTAAACAGTCTGACATATATAATATTCGGTTAGAGCGAATTGCAAATTTAAAATTGTATGGTTAAATCGACTGTTAGAAAAATACAGAGTTTGTGGGAAAAACTTCATTGAATATTGCAAGAATCCAGGTTCAAGCCATCTGAAGTTACATTTTTTACCATCATTGCATCTGCCAGGTAAGTTCGCAGCCTGAAAAATGACCTAGTGGGTAAATATCAAGAGTAACTACTCATCGTACACTGGCCAAACTATTGACTTAACAGGCACATTTTAGTAGTGAAAAATGTTTCTAAAGACGTAAAAAGAAGTCGTACGTAAAGAATTTTGTGGTTTACCAAATTTGAAATTTTCCGTTTTTCGTTAAGTTTCGCTAGGTTACTTTGGGTTTCGTTGGGTTATTTGAGGTTAGTTTTGCTAAATTAGGTTATTTTATTCCCCAGTTTTACATTTTCAGTTAGGTTAGGTCACTTACCTAACCTCACCTAAGGTTATCTAACTTTACCTAACCTAACGGAAAACTGAAGGGTAAAATAATCTAATATAACCAAACTAACATAAACTAACCTAACAAACATAGCAAAAATCTTAAAAACTCAAAGTTGGAAAACCACAATTTCCTTTATGTACGACTTCTTCTTGAAACGATAAATACTATTTTCATTAATATACTATGCCGGTATGTTATGAGTATTTATGCTTATAGCATTGTGGACTGGAGTCGTCATCTTTGATTTACAGTATTTTACGAACTACTTGTAATTTACAGGTTTTAATGAGGTGGGAGGTCCTGAAAATTCATTATTGTATCCTCCAGATGTAGCTGCTAGATTGGAACAGCAAAGAAGATTTGAAGGTAGGTATGTTTAATTTTAACATGTTTAATGATAAGAGTTCAGTCAATTTATGAAATTTTTTCTGGCTTACTTTATTTGCAATATGTATACTGAAGACGCATGTTCGATTCACGCACATTTTATAAACTGATGACCTGCACAATATATTTTCATTATTTGATTCTAATTCTGAGTTCAGAGAGTTAGGCCTGCTTAGATTTTTCTTGCACACTAATTGGTTGAGTTGCTCTTTTTAATTCACTTCTTATTTAGCAAACAATACATTTCATTCCATTAACTCATTTACATGATTTAATCTTTAGTATTCTTTCCAATGTTATCTCATACAGCCATTACTGCTTTTATGATTCATGATATTTATTTATAGAATCATACAGGGAGGAGGTTTAACTGCCAGTCTGCCTCCCTGGGCGTGCTTTTGCTAAGCAAAGTTGAACTTAACATACCTAAAGTGCATATGTAGAAAATGTGCATCGTTGCGACATCTGCAGGTCACTACAAATTTCTTTTGGTACTGCTCATAATGATGTTTCTCTATTAATACTCTAATTGCTTTATTGTTAACTAAAGCATAGTACAGAGGAAGAGGGCCTGATAGTGAAAATATTCAGGTGATGAGCAGAGCAGGGTAGTCAGTCTTTGCATAGGTTGTCTGTGAAGGAGTGGAATTTACTTTCGGAGGAGTTGGTGTTGGTGATGGGGGTTGGAAAGTTTAGGAGGGTATTGGTAGATGATTTAGGGGCAGTTTAATGTTTCATATGAATCAGTATGAATTAGTAAAAAATTACTTACATCATTCTGAATAAACTTCATGTCAGTACGTATAGTTGATTTCAATTTATAATGGTGGGTAATTTATGTTTCTGCAGGTGCAAGGCACTTAAGACAAAGAATATATTATAGTAAAGTACTGGTAAGTGTTGCAATGTACACAAATTTGCTTTGGTTATAATATTGGTGACCTAACCAAATGCGGAGCCTCATTTCCTGAAAGCTCAGCGACTTTTCAATGCCATTCTCCAGTATGGGATGACGTCAACTTACCAGTTGATTGGGGCGTCAAAGGAAGTACCTGCAAACTTTTGAAAACATACGGCAAAGCTACTTACTTTGATTTGTTTTTTTTTTTTTTTTGCTAACAGTTCTCATCCATACAGTACAATGTATATACTCTGATATAGCGCACCTCATGTATATCACATGCAACACAATTTTTGCTACAAGTTCCGTGAGAAAAAATTTTAACATAATTTTCATAGCGATCATAACAGAAAATTTAAAGTAGCTTGATAACGTATGCGAAACGATTTGGGCGAATGGTTGACGTGGCCATATAGCCCAAGGGGATTTAGCGGTGGTGCTGACTGGGTAATCGACTTGGATTGCCGGAAGGTCACCAGTCCGTCTGAATTTGAATTCGCCTGGGCGGACACGAGACTCTTGCATTCAGGGTCGTGTTGGTCGTCGGCCACGTGACTGTCCCTTGTGCTGACCACTTTACAGGATAAACCTTACCTACGCTGGGGAAGAGTATTCTAGGGCTCTCTTCCACGCCCGACACACAAGTAAATACACTTACAAAACACGGCACTAAAAATGTACACTAGGGCGGCACCTGCCGCGTGCTCCGGAGAAGGCCGGGCCCTGATACTCACGAGAGGTGCGGGAAATGAAAGACGCACATTGGTGAAAATGACATGTATTCGCCTGACATACCCTCATACAGAAAGCAGGACGAGCGCGAAGCGGGCCTGACCATTGGGCCGGTCAGTAGCCGAAAAGACGGTAAGAAGCAATGGCGTCGCAGCTAACTTGCTTGGTAACCTCGGAGACCCGTGAGTTGACCGAGGAGGGGTGGCGATCGGGGAGACAGCACTGATAAATGGTACGATGCCAAGAAAATAAAACTACTCGTTAGCGTGACTGAATGTGGCAAAGTTGAAGTGCCTCCCCGACGCGGCGCACGTACCTCTCCCTAAAGCCCGCTAGCATCAACTGACTCGAACATGGCGGAGAGCGGCGAGCCAAGCTCCCCGTTCCCGCGCATGCCTCGTGAGGGAAATTTCGATAATCACATTTTTACTTACAGACACTACATATACATGGTAACCCTTTCGAATGTTCTTAATTGTTAATTAGGTGCCTCCAGCAGTCTTTACGTCTCTACTTTGATTGCTTTGGTTGACACGAGTTGACACACAATAATGGCAAAACACGCTGTCACTTATTTAAAGGCACGTAACTGTCTCTGGGGTCTCGCGCACTCTCTTCCACACTCACCGCCTGCCTAAGAATGTTAATTAATGGCAGTTCCCAGGGGTTAATTACGACACGGGGAAATATGGTTTTGTCAGGTTGGCGTCAGGTCAGTCCCTGACCTGGGTCAATTTTGCATATCACTACTGAATTAATGTCATTGCTAAGAAATGTGTAATTAAGTTCTTATCGTATTCACCACACACTAGAATTAATTGCTGGATTTTTGGGGGTTCAGGTTCCCGGGTCCGTAGCGGGGCTTTGCGAGCACGTGGCAAAGTTACCTGTCTTTTAAGCGGTCAATATCTTTTTAATCCTGGCGTGCTCCGCGTTCCCTCCAATGTCCCTTGTGCACCAAATTCGCCCCAACCCGGTGGTGAAGTCAGTTTCGTCCTAGCTGGTCTCCCTCGCCCGCAATATTGATTAAACCGTTTTAATTTATTCTGGCCACGTGGGCCGGAAGTGACGTCGGGTGGCTTGCTGGTGACAAAGGGTCGCTATGGCCGTCGGCAGTGGCCGGTGGGCCACGTCATGGTTTGTTATCTACAGTGAAATTAGAAAAACAAAAATAATTAGGTTTTTGTCGGTTAGAAACACTGGCCACAGTTAATTTGTAGCAGCAGTATTGATGAGCAAGCAAGCGCGTGCGTCTTATTTAGGATGTATGTGGGAATTGTGTGTTGTTTATGCACGCAATGTACAAGGGCAATGATGTACAGGCAGCAATGCCTGATGCGTGTGAGGTAGGGACGTTAGTGAACGTGACTCTGTAACTACTTATCCAGGCAGAAGGAAAAGAGATTGAGGACAGATAAAAGTAATCCCTCCTTGTTCCTCATATGTTATATATGTGTGTATGTAAGAGTGCAGAGTGGAATTGGTAGTGCAGCAGCTTAGTGAAGTAGTAAATTCTTACTAATTATTGATTAATGTGTGATGAGTATGGCCCGGTAGTTTTCACGAAAAGATTTTTGCAGCAATTTGTTTCAGTGTCTTACGTACACACCTGCATCTCTGCTGTGTGGTAAGTGATTGGATGCGTAACATACAACGTCTGGAGGTTAGGGCGCGGTCTACCACAATTTTCATCACCATTTTTTTATTTTTTACTTGTACCAGATATTTTTTTCTTATTTTAGACACATAAAGTGACTAAATTTGGCTCTTACGAAAATTTTTTATCTCTCATAGTTTTCGCGTAATGTCTTGTTAAAGTCATATTTTGAATGTTTCCGTTTTAACGACTACACTAAAACCAACTGATATACCAAACTCAAAATAATCACAGTGGATAAAGACACTGCAGGCTACAATGTGATGCTCATAAAATTAAAGAATAAAAATTATTTGAATTTTAAAAAAATACTAAAACTAAAAATAAAAATTAAAAAATTTCAATATTTTTTTTAAATACAAATAATTTTTATTCTTTAATTTTATGAGCATGTCATTTTATCCTGCAATGTCTTTATCCGCTGTGATTTTTTTGAGTTTGGTATATCAGTTGGTTTTAGTGTAGTCGTTAAAACGGAAACATGCAAAATAAGAATTTAACAAGCCATATCGCGAAAACTATGAGAGATAAAAACAATTTCATAAGAGCCAAATTTAGTCACTTTTTGTATCTAAAATAAGGAAAAAAATATTTGGTACGAAAAAAAAAATAAAAAAATGGTAAAAAATATTGTGGTAGACCGCGCCTTTAAACCCGCAAATCACAGACGTGATGTATCACAGTTAACCATGTACTGATTGACACAGTCAAATGAATAATGACTCTGGACAAAAACACTCTGCAAATAATCATGAAGTTGAGTTGCAGTTGTGCACGTAAGACACTGAAACAAAGCGGGACAAAAATCATTTCGCGGAAACTACCGGGCCGTAGTGATGAGCACTGTTTTAAGAAAGAACTTTATTTAAACAACTGTTGCTGAAAGCCTAACTCCACACCATCTCAATATTCTGGGTGTTGTTTTGTTGTTTCATCTCCTTCTATACCCTCCCTTAGTTTGGTGATAATGTAATCCTCCCCATTTTCCCTCTGCTTCACAATTCTGTTCATCCTGACCAGTCTTTCAACTCTCCTATCCTTCAATGTACTCCATCTCATTTACTTCATCATTACAGATAGGCTATTATTACTTTCCTCCTCTCCATTCTGCCCCTGTCTTCTTCACCTACCCTTCACCCATCTCGCCACCCTTCTTTGTACCTTTTCCAGTTACTGCCTAACGAGTAGAAGTACAGAAAATTGTAGGGTAGGTTACAGTTGTTGGATATGGGTACATAAAAATGTAGGCCAGGGTACACTTGGATACATGTACAGAAATTGTACGGTATGACAGCTAAAAAATGTTGGGTCAGGGTCATGGCAGAGGTACAGAAACTTTTAGGGCAATCGCAAAAAATGTAGGATAGTAGCATTAAAAAAAGGGTGGCAGTGACACAAAAAAGTGTCAGGTGTGCTCAAAGCTGCGGATCAGGGACAAAAATTCATGGAGCAGTAAAGGGGGAATTAGAAAATGTATGGTATCTTGGAGCCATTTAGAGCAGTTTTATAGTATTGACAGCTGTCAAAAAAATGGCACCAGAACATGTCCACGCCTGACGTGAGCATGTGAAGCCTGAGCGCATAAAAAATATGAAAGTTCAAAACTGTCCTTAGGTGTTCGGTCAACTTGTTTCATCTGTAATGAGGATGTTTGGTTGGCTACATGGGGTAAATGAATGAGAGTAGGGTGTGTGAATGTGTGGGGTGCATGTATGAATTGGGTGTGTGCATGTGTGGGGTGCATGTATGAGTTGGGTGTGTGCATGTGTGGGGTGCATGTATGAATTGGGTGTGTGCTAGCACGCATGTGCGTGCTCATGTGTATGTATATAATATTATGTTTATGTGATCGCAATGCTGCTATTAAATGCATTAGCTTACGCGTACTTCGATACTTTTAAAAAGTTGTCAGTACAATTCATTGATATAAAAACTGAAACATTTTTACAATCTCTCGAATTTACTTATAACTTATTTTCTCAAACATTGGCTGTGGGTGGCAAATGTTTGTGATTATTTGCAGTATTTTGTCAAATTATTAAATGGTTGTGCACAAGACCTCAACTTTTACATATACTGACAGTTGCATTTATTACACAGGTAAAAGTGTATTTTGGCCCATGGCCCTCTTTACGAACTAACCAAAATTATTAAAACTGCACTTTTCTGGTTAAGTGCATGTAAAATATTTTTTTTTTTTTATGAATTAAAACAACTTTGTAGTGTTCCTATAACATTGGCAAGTCTGTAGGTACATTAAACTAAATGAAACAGACGTGCCTGTAAGAAATATTTTTTGTGGCTGTACACCAGTGTTAAACATGAAAAAGGCAGTGAATGTAAAAAGCCTTGTAATTCAACTCATCACGCCCAAGGATGTGCACAGTATATACATGTTAAATTTTATTTGGAGTGTTGCAGTCACTGTTGAACTTGTATACATTCCACCACTGACATTTCTTTCGGCTCGATGGATCTATTTGTCTGTTTTTTCACTAAACTGAAAATTGAAGGAGTAATACCCTAAAACTCACCATTTTAAGGGCTGAGAAAAATGTTCTTAAATTAAAGCGATAACGAATAGTATGAACTTTCATGTTTGAGTTTCAGTAAGAAAATTTTTTTGTGATAATCTAATGAAACAAAAATACTCTACTTTCATGAATATTTGAGTTCTTATCAATTGTTCATATAATTTACTAACAACTTCAGCTTTAAAATGTTCGTAGGCTTCTGCTGTAAAGTTATTTTTCAATGCCTGCATAGCAGGAATATTTCAAAACTACTGTTACACTGTACGACCACTAATAATACGACACAAAATAGCTGATAATGTGCCCCACCGAGTTGAATAAATACATAATGAAATCATTTTCACCATTATAAATTTATTGTTTAACTTTCTTTGGGGTCAATCTCTTACAAAATTAGTTTTAATTTTCATTTCGATTTTGTGAAATTGACATAGGCCTATTTATCACTTTCCTTCCATTAAACAAAAAGCCATATTCGCACAACACTAATAGTTTTTCTCCACGTTATTTAATAGACTGTACTTCTTCACAAGCAGCCAATGTCTATGTGAGACGATGCTGTTACAGAAGTAAATTGCGCCAGTACTGTATTTTACGTGGTCGGTACGAAAAGTAGTCTGTTAGGTTTTCTAGGTTGTGACCAGGATGTACAATCATCAAAGGTTCGTCAGATTGTGATCAGACAGATAAAAGCATTTACCATAGATCCTCATCACAGCGACAACTGTGAATGGCAACAAAATATGGCTTTCTGTAAGATTTGTGTTATATCCAGACAATTTTACACATATTATAGAGAGATTGTGAACGTAAAAGTTGCATTTGTATGTTGCATGTTGATTTTGTGTAGATCTGTGTTCATATTCTTCGCGGTGTGTTTCAGCAAAGGAAACAGATTGTAGCATGCTTCAATTATAGGAATTGTGTAGCAGTAACAAAGAGTATTGAGTCTCAAACTTTAATCATGTTCTTTCCATCTTTGCAGGTAAAACAAACTGCTCTGTTACAGCAAAGGCAACAGACACTGCAGACCTGATTTTACTTATGGATATGCTGTTTGACGGTAGCGGTAACTGTGTGAAAGCCAAAAATGGGAAACATTTAAGGTGTGCAATTTCTAATACGTCAAGTCGTATTGGGTTTTGGAATGAAGCTGTTCAAGTTATGAAGTCATTCCAGTTTGTGGACAGCAAAGGGAAAACAAGTAGACCTCCTTCTGTAAAAAAAACTGGCTACACACAATACAAGGCTTAAAAATTACTTGGAGCAATCTTCATGAGAAGGGATTTAAAATTTTTTTTCTGAGAGCGTTGAACAAAGGCCCCCTGGAGAATTTTTTTGGCAACATTCGCAGTCATGGAGTGCGCAACACAATGCCATCCTGCACACCATTTACCTCATCATTTAAAACATTCTTGGTGAATAACTTTACTTCACCACACTTTGTGGGTTCTTATTGCATCAAGGATAACTGTCAGGGCTCGCTTGATACATTGCATGTGTTTCTTGAAGAAGGAGTGCCACAAGTTCTTTAGTCTTCTGATTCGAGTGTAAGTGTGGACGTGGTTGATGTTCTTTGCACTGAAGAAGATGATCCTATTGGTCCGGAAAATTACATGAACCCATTGTCAGCTAGCACTAAAGTGTACATTAGTGGGTAGCATTAAGGTATCCAAACAGGTGTTTTAGTAGGAACTGTGTTATTGCATCTGATTGCATTTCACAAAGCATTGGCCTTCGATTTTTCACATGCGACAACTAAAAAACATTCTGATTATTCGTATCTTAATGAAAATTGACAACTGTTTTCACATGTAAGAACCATGATTTGTTTAAGTTTGTGATGGGTTTACTTGTCAAATTATTTGTACACTCATGGTGCATTAATCGCATATTAGGTGAAATAATTACTTACATTGCAGATTCTTTTGACAGCGTTTAGGACGTGGTTCACCTCAGTTTTCACTATTTTTTTTTTTTTATTTTTTGTATTTGTACCACATATTTTTTTTCTTATTTTAGGCATAAATTGTGATTAAAGCTTCCTCTTAGGAAATTTGTGTATCTCATAGTTTTTGCATAATGAGTCATAAATGTCGAAATTTGCACTTTACTGTTTTAAGTACGCCACTAAAACCAACTGATATTTTAACAAATACAAAAATATATATGTTTTTGTTTTAAATGTGTCAAATCATAGCCTACAATATTGTTATACGCTGTAATTTTTTTCAGTTTGGTATATCAGTTGGTTTTAGTGGCGTACATAAAACCGTAGAGTGCAAATTTTGACATTTACGACTCATTATGCAAAAACTATGAGAGATACACAAGTTTCCTAAGAGGAAGATTTAATCACAATTTATGCCTAAAATAAGAAAAAACTATATGGTACAAATATGAAAATAAAAAAATACACTGAAAACAGAGGTGAACCACGCCCTTAAGAAGGCTGCATGTCTTAAACTTAAATTTTTTTATAAAAACAAGGCTAAACCTAAACTCACAAGATTTACTGATATTTGAATTATTTTAACTTTTATTTTGGAGTGAGTTGGTTCTGTTGTGATTTTTGTTCTCTTAGATGTTCTGTTATAGTCAGAGATCAGGCTGTAGAGTATGTTTATTAACCTGACTTGTAATTTTGTCTGATGAATATGTTGTATCCTAACTAGTTAAATAAGTGTATGCTTGCTAGCAACGTGTTCATTCCATTTTAAAGAACGTACAGACCAAATATATCATTCATACATGGTGTCGTCAGTGGACAAATAGTACCTGAAAGAGTTGTAAGAAACGCATTGCTTTGAAATATTACTAGCAATTTGTACAAAATGCATATTTCTTGAAAGAGTAGTGTCTGCAAATGGAAACATTTTTTATGTTAAATTATGTACATTGAAGAAAAAATTTGTACTTAACGGTCTTATGAAGTTATGAAATGTAATTTTGTTGGCACTTTGCAAAGCTCTCCAACTTCATACAACAGGTTGACACTTATGTTATTTTGAAAACTCTTATTTCCCATTGGAATTTTTCAGTGTATGTGTAAAAGGACACTCAATTTTGTAATTACTTGCAGATTTATACTTTTTCCAATTTCAATTTGGTGATTAGTTTTTAGATGGTTTCTGAACAAACTAGTGTACCCTAAACTACCACCTGATTCCACACTTTTTACAGTGGGCTTACCAATTAAATGTCCCTGATTCATCGCATATAAAGCTATGCAACATATAAGTTGGTCTGACAACTACAGTACAAACTGAGCAACGCAGAATACTGTGATGTAACTACAAACACACCAACAGGACAGTTCAAACATGCCATAATCAATACAAGCATAAACCCTCAGGGTAAACTATTTGCTGCACACATTCAGCATCTTTTAAACTTAACATTTGACTCGTGTTACAACACTCTATTAATGAGGTGCCTACCACCCTTGGACAATAGTGCTGAACTAAGACACTGGTAACTAATGTAGCCCAGTAGTGCATCGCCATATGAACACAACCCCCCCCCCCCTAGTTTGTTTGCACTTTGACTGCTAGGTGTACTATTTCCCAAACTTCGCTTACCGTCTACCAAACTATACTCTATCCAGTCTAAGGTTGCAGCAGAAATAATAATTGCTAACGATATAAATCAAAGCATTTTAATTTTATTTTGATTCCTCGCATTGTGAGTGTGCCTAATACAGTTACCTTATATTTTCCCCAATATTTAAAAAGAAATGTATATTGTACAAAAATTTTATTGTCATTCACTTGCATGAATTAGCTGCAACCTTAGAATGGATGGAGTATAGATTGCAGGATACCACATTCTCCAACCGAGGAAGCTGCCTCAGCCAGTCAATCACATGAACATAATTGTTGTACATTTATCATTAGTACAAGACTGTTAAGTGTACCTATACATTTTTGTCTACATACCTATTGTTGACAAATGAAATTTGTTAGTTTTTGTGAACATGATTAGTTTCAATATACTCAGTATTAATTTCTGGCATTTAATGAGAACATTATGTATATTGGCTCATGCTATAACAGAACCAAAGCTTATTAGAACGTTCACATTTGATGGTCGTTACTACAGTTTTACTAGGTTTTTGAAGATACTGCTTGCTCTAAGTGTTTGAAGCATATGCAGTAGGTACCAATCCATTTCCCTTCCACATACAGTAATAGAAGTAGTGCACAGCAGAAACTAAACGGCCAAATGTTTTTTGAAATAGGTATAATTTCTTGTGGTTTTTTTGTGACTTCAGAAATGATGATAATGCCATTTACCTGGAGCACATAATTAATTTTAACTACACATACATCAACTCAGCGCAAATGTATCGTATTGCACGTAATGTTCAACTCTTAAATATATGGTAGATATACAAAATTTGTGTGTTTACTGGAAACTTTGTTTTCTCTGATTTTATAATGACATATATTAAATCTGTATGCTTTTAAACAATTTGAACAAACCAAAAATGTTGACTAAGCACTGTGCAAGTTGTCTGTATTTTCAGCATTTAATTGTAATAAGTGCTGTGACCGATTTCCACAGAATGCAAGCAACGCTTGCTCTTATATAAAGGGCTGTGTAATTTAAGTTGTTACTACAGTGCAAATTGACTACTGCAAATATAGAATTAGAAACATTTGTAATCATGAGTGTTATGTCGTATATTTACTTTCAGTTTATATATATGTGTGTGTGTGTTTGAAGTTCTGTGATTGAGAGTAGCATTTTATTAGCACTTTAAGAATTATTTTAAAACATCATGTAGTGAGAAATGCACTGCTACAATTGAGGCACATTTGTATTCATTGCGAGATGTTGCAGTGATGGAATATCAAGTAACTTGCACAATTACTGTACATGAATTTTTTTTATGGAAAGTCACTGTTTTCCTGTGTAGGGTAAAAATTTCAGTATTAGTTGTTTACGAACATTTTAAAATTTAATTTGCACACTTTCTAAAACTGCTTGCATGTGTTCAGTCACAACTTTGCTGACCTGTAATAATTGAACATTGTGGGCACAAATGAAAAAAGTAGCTAACCTTTTACCGTTTACTTTTTGTAAACATGCGTGAGTAGATACCTTCAATTTGCACTTAATTTTCTGGCCCAGTCTGTGTTCAGCATCACTAGCACACATTGTGTTCTTTCCTAACTTTAAACTTGAAAGTTACTAATATTAGATAATAAAAACTCCAGCAGGTTACTTTTCATGAATACTTTTTGTACTCTTTCAGACTTTATTTCTTTACGAAAATTGGTAATAGGTATCCAAACTTTTGCACGCTATGTTTGCAAAATAGTTGCACCAATATGTGGTAAAATTAAAGCTAAATTTGCATCATCCATTTATATTTTTTAACATTGTCACTTGCATTTTCGTCTCAGTGAATTATTTACTAACCCATTCTTTTCATTCTGCGTTATATCTCTCATAGTTTTCAATGTACATTAAGACAATTTTAAAAAATTTTCCATGTGAGCGGGTTTGTTCTTAATAAATAAAACCATTTTTCTTCCGTCTGCATGTATACACTATTGTAATTTAACCATTTTAAGAAGTTTTCCTGGATAATACACATTATTTATTTCTCTCCTAACGCATGTGGCTTTGTAGGGTTTGACTGTACGCTGCAATGAAGAGAGTTCAACTTTACAAACAGCTGACAAGTTTTGCGTGAAATACCTCATCACCGTTAATATTTGTTTTGTATTTACAAATTAAGCCAAGGATTAAATCCATGTTAGTCTGTGAAAACAAATGTGTCCTTTCATTGCCAAGTATAAAGTAAATTTCTATTACCGTTCCAGGTGTCGTCACATCACAGTGGTGCTGTTCCTAGTGTTGCTTTTCATCTCCCATTGACATAACTTGTAATACATAAAACCAATATTTATTTCTATATAACATGTTGCAACTGTATGATCCGAAATATATTTTTTCTTGACTTTGATTATTTTTACAAGATTAATGTAATATTGAAAAATAAATGCTTATACTGGATGAAAAAATTTTGTGATGTGAGATAAACATAAATAATCTGTTTACAAATAATTCAAACTTGAATTTGAAAGACAACCACCCAATTTTGTAAAGTAAAAGGTATTTGCATTGAAATGAAAACTATTTTAATTTATACAAATTTTTAGCGGAAAAGGAGGGGGGGGGGGGAGGAAATAACAATAAATTATAATGGATGTTTCGTTAATGGCGAACTGAGGTATCTAAAAGTATCAACATTTACTTTTGACTATTGGGTTTTGAATATTGTTTTTGGTTTAAAATATATCATCCTGGAAAGGTAAATCCGTGTAAAGTAAAGATAACTTTTTTTCTTATCAACAACTAAGGTTCATGGCCTTCAAAATATATATTTTAGTTAAGAAAGTATCATTTAAATTAAAATGTCCATACGTCAAGACTGATCATTGTAATAATTTTACTTTTACATACTGGCTAAAATTTTGTCATTACGAAGTCTTTGAAATGGTACATCTTAACATTATTGACGTGTCATAGGGTAACCTATATGTTATCACCCGTGACAATTCCGAGTAGGAATATGCGACATATTGTGTGGTCGATTGCTGTGATGGTACTAGCAGAGGCAATTCAGTTATATACATTTTTGTTGATTTTATGATTACATGGTATAAACATTTAACTTTATAAATTTGATGAGTACTGTAAACTGGGTATACTTTGCACCAGCATGTGTAACTTTGCACCAGCATGTGTAACTTTGCACCTCCAAAAAATATATTTTCTTTGCTGACAGTTGAATGACAAGAATTTGTATTCTATGGCATTAAATTATAATTTTTTTTTAAAGTACCCAGTCATGGTGTCTCTTTATTTCACCAAACGACCTAGAAACAAATATTTTTGGTGGTGCAAAGTTACCCATGCTGGCGCAAAGTATACACACTTTACGGTACGTGACTTGAATCTCAATTGGTATAATTTCTTAAACAGGTGGAATAAATATTAAAAACTTAACAGGTAAAACATTATAAATTATTTTGATATGCATATCTGAATTTTAAAATTGGTGTTGATTTTTGTGGCATTTTTATAATGTGTTAAATACTTAGTTAAAGTTAATTTCGACTAGATTATTGTAGCAAATAAACGCCAGAAGTTGTGATTACGTTCTCCGTGTAACTTTAGCCAGTGTTTACGAAAAATAACATAAAAAATATAATTTAAGTATATTTTTAGTGGCATTACATTTGAAATTCCCGCCACTGCTGTGCATCCAGAAATAGTTTTTATTCCATACGCAAGATGGCAGCAGCGTACAATCGCTAAATAGCAATAGCGTACAATCACTTAGATGACAGCACATATCACAAAAATATTGTTGCAGTTGCTATAATCAGGGTCGCGCTTCTATAACTACCTTTTCTATGGCCGTACGTCGGAGATAGTTCTTATTCCATCCGCAAGATGGCAGCAGCATACAGTCGCTAGATAGCAGCACTTATCACGAAAAATAAGGTTGCAGTTGCTATCGTTAGAGTCGCGCTTCTATAACTACTCCCTTTTCTATGGTGGTTATGTAGTTGGCTGGAGGTTAAATACGTACGTCACAGTTCAGCCATGAATATTCAGTACTGACGAAGGCGTTTATGATACATACATGAAAATAAAATATTCTCGTAGCTGGTTTTATATGTGCTGTGAACCAAAACTAATTATAACAAAAGACTTATGAAATGTTAGCGCAGACTTATAGTTCTAAGGCCCGGTTTTACCACCTCCGGCTAAATCTTCCAGTTGGGTAGCTTCCAGTTAAGCAAACCTCCGGTCAAATCTTCAAAAGTGTTTTACCAACAATATTTAGCTGGCAGTTACGTAGCCGACAGCCTATCTGTAAGCCTAGTTCTATACTGTGTGTGTTGGCAATGAAAGTAACCAGGATTTGGTAATATTAATTTTTCAGGCGTTGTAAAGGAAACACTTTCGATAGGCATTTGTTATTTGTTTCTTGCTTGTGCGAGCGAAGAGAGGAATAGACGAATATGGCCTATTATTATTTATATTTAAAAATGATTATTTGATGGGTTTAAGGCACGAGTCGAGGGAGTGTTAGTTGAATAAGCGATATTGCAAAGATATATTGTGTAGGATAATAAGTGGCAGATAGATTAAGTTCAGTGATGCTATCGTATTTATTGCTATCGAGGCACATGTTGCAAAATTGTGGTTAGGAATGGTTCGTGT